>JAQMYG010000020.1:15453714-15469370 GCA_030014215.1 Clariallabes teugelsi
TGTGTTAAACGGAGTGTTTTGTGAAATGTGAACTCCACGTGCATATGCCCTTAAAATGTTATGTAACTGTTCTGTTGTTTATAAGAGTTTCTGCTGTTCGTCAAGCTGCCCCTGATGTTTGTTTCACTTGGCCAGAGGAAGCACTATGACCCGTCTAGGTTGTGAAGGTAGAGGCCCATTTATTAGGCCTGTACTGTGACATTATGGGGAAGAGAAAATACCAGCCATGACTTCACAACCGTATAAAACAATCTGCATGTTGTTTTTTCCGTCAACAAAGTGTTTAATAATGAATTGCTTAATAACTTAACCAAGTGACTGCAATTAAGGTTTGACAAATACATTTATATTTAGAACACACACTGTAATAAAATTATTCGTACAGTGGTTTGTCATGACTTTTTTACTAAACTTGTCAGTAATTCCAGGAAGTTGTGACCCAAGGCAGGTTACACCCTGGATGGGATGCCAAATCATTGCAGGACAGAGACACATACATATTCAACATCCAATCATACACTACCAGCAATTTGAAAACACCAATCATGTCTTTAGACTGTGGAGGAAAACCAAAGTACCCTATGCCCTTCTTAAAGGAGGGTTGATTTTTATTATGTGAACAAATATCTAACCAGTTGATTTATCTGGTACCTATCTATATAAATGAAAAAAAGGTTTTGTCTATAACCTTGGTCAGAACTTGCTCTTTCAATGATATCTTCACGTTTCATACATCGGAGGATCATAAACTAGTCTCAGAATTGATTGAAACTGAAATCAATTTTGAATTAAATTAAAATGTTAAGTAGAAGTGTAGTTATGAGCAGTTATGTTAGTGTACAGCGCATGCATTTAACTGTTTAACTTAATTATAAACCGCAAGATTGACAACATACTGCATGTGTGTCAAACTGTGGGTGCGTCTTAAATCAACCACTGGACAGAATTTTATGGAGTCTTCCTGAAGTTTAACCTGCACCATAAGTGAAATCAAAATGTTGAGTAAAAGCGATGTCATGAACAGTTATGTGCCGGATTTAATAATCTACTTTAAAATAAGGTACAATTACACAGCCAAATACACTCCCTGTTCCCAAGAACAGGGAGTACAAAGAGGTTCAAGAAGCCCAGACATGTACAACATGTGGGCTTCAACCTGAAATAATAATATCACTGATTACATTAAAGCTGATCAGCTTGTTTTTAGCTTTAATATTTTATCTATTTCTGCAAACTCTTTAACTTTAAGCAGTCAAGGGTTGAAGATCTTGTTCAACAGTGGCTCTTTGACATTCCTGGGATTTTTAAATCAACAAACCTTAAGACACTAGTGCAGAACTTTAACCACAAATCTACTACGGACCACATTACAATAGTGTACAATTATACCCACACACACACCTATTACATTCTTAAGTGCAACGAAGAAGAACTTAACAAAATAGAAACAACAGGGACTTGGCACTTGGCACAGGCTCTGGATTTAGCATTTTTCATTGTAGAGTTGCAGTATATAATGAGTTATATGAAAGCTGTGTCTTTTTTATGGATAGTCATGTGACATTTTCTTTTTGTTTTAAAGCTTGTAAACAGGTCGAATCTGCTCAGCATATGTTGCAGCAGCTGCACATGCCATTTTTCACCTGTTTAGTGCAGGATTTATATCTGTTGTCCCGAATCAGGCCGGCACTTCCAGACCATAATTCACTCCAGGCTTGTTTTGTCCCCTGAAATGTATTACATAATCGATGCCTGCCCTTAGTATCTCTCTAGTGTGCTACTGATCTAGTTCACTGTGTGTTTTCTCAAGTGATTTCTCTCTGTGTTTGACACGGACTGTTTATTTGGATTATGACTCTCGCTCATCTTTGGATTAATACATTTCTGCCTTTTTGCCTAGATTTTCACTGTACATAAACTATATATGTCATTAGGTGATTAGATAACAACAACAGTCAGTTGTTATTTTAAGACACAAAGGGCAGCTGTTCAGGAATAGTTCTTGTAAGAACAGTATTGTTTCAAAGTCCATTTGCAAAACCCATCAAGCACCATGATGAAACTGGCTCTCATGAAGACCTTCCCAGGAAAGCAAGACCAAAACTTACCTCTGCTGCAGAGGAGACGTTCACTTAGAGTTAACAACCACAGAAATCACCATTTAACAACCAGCACCTCAGATTAGAGCCGTTATGAAGGATTTACAGGACATATGTAGCAGACACATCTCAATATCAACTGTTCAAAGGAGATTATTGCATACTTTGGACGCCTTCAGCATTGTTTTACAGTGTAGAAAGAAACAAAATTCAGGGAAGACCATGGCATTAGTAGATGTGTCCAAACTTTCGAAGATGTGTTTCAAACTTTTTTGTGGTGCACCACTGCCTGGCCCAAAAGAAAATATTATTCACATAGTTTTAACCAGACTATTTATTTCCTTGATGACTACTTTTATGTTTACTTGAGTGAATTCTTACTGCACTAACATAATAGAAGTTTGTTTTGTCACATCAAAGAGAACTAAAAATTAAATTTGGAATTTTGGATGGGTAATTCTTCTGGCATATTTTTGATAGTTAATTCAAAGTCATAAGTTATTTACATGCCTCTGATCAGACAAGTGATGCTATAGAGTCTGTACTTGCACTTAATAACCCAATTCTGTTGTACAAAAAGCTTTAAAATGCTTGACTCAACTTCAAAAAACTGAGCATCATTTAGAGTTAATTACCTTCCTCTTGTTTGCATGTTTTTAATAAATTGAATTTAGTTTATAATGAACAGGCCCCAGACTGCCATAATTTTTTTTTCTTTAAAAGAATCTTTGTGGAATAAAAAAAAATCTCATAACATGGTTCCCTTGTTATGCACAAAGAACATTAATATCCTATACTACATACAGTACTGTATTATCTTTCTTCTTAAATCATAAAAGGCACTTCAGATTGGATTTGTGCATTAAATCGATGCAAATTTCAATAGCTCACATTCTAAACTTACATTCGGTTTTACATCACTAAAGCAGCTTTATACATTATACATTGTTGAACACTTGGCAAATTAAGAAATGGTTTTATTTCTTAAACACAGTGTTCAAAACACTCCTGTCAAAATTAAACTTATATACAGTATATACAGTAATGCTGCGCACAAACATAAAATGTGTTAACTATGTTTTTTTCTCATAAGCAAAATGTAAATTAAAAATGTAGTATTTATGGTGTAGTATGCATTTTCTTATGGTGTTCACTATACTTTTCACTTTTTTTGTCATTGGATTAATAATTAAAAATCTCACAATTCCATGTTCTTATATCTTGTTCAGAGTACCTGCTCCGAATATGTTATGGTGTACATAAAAAAATAAATCTGATCTTAAAAGAATGGCTTGATCACAAACAGTATCAACGTTTAAAGTGCCTTAACATTTGTTGTCATGATATGTAAGGGGATTCTTAATTAAAACGATTAAAAGGCCATGACAAATATTAAAACATACCGCTTCATTATTCAGAGACATTCTCAAAACATCTGTTCAACCATAAAACGTAAAATGTAAAAGTCCAGAATGTTGTGCTGTAGTAAGACCTACATAGTCTTCCGCCATTAGTACAAGGCAACCAACCTGGTGCTAAGTGCATAGTCATGCGATGCGTATTAACTATTGGGTATGCATGTGCAGTTTATAGCCTGAGGAATGTATATTGAACATAAGGTTTGTTAAAGGTGGACTTTTCATAGAATGTATGCAGTTATAGTTACTTCAAAATGTTCATTCATATTCATAAATTGTTGCGCTTCCAGCAAGGTGGTTTTTGAGATATCACAACACAAGGATATTAAGCATATCTCATCCCAAGGTGACGTTCCCTGGTGGTCCAGGAGGTCCACGTGGACCTGGTGGGCCAGCAGGTCCAGGTTTTCCTCTAGGCCCAGGAATCCCATGTATGCCAGGGAGTCCCGCTTGCCCTTGTATTCCTGTTGGTCCTTGTGGCCCTTGCAATCCATCTTTGCCTGCAACTCCCATGTCACCCTTCTGCCCTTTTTCACCCTTAGGTCCTGGTTGTCCCAAGGATCCTTTGGCTCCTTTTAGTCCTTGACTTCCTTTGACTCCAGAAGGTCCAGGTTCCCCTTGAGCTCCTTTAGGGCCTATAAAACCCTTTGGTCCCAGAGGACCAGGGACACCTGAACGTCCCTTGTCTCCTTTGATCCCTGTTGATCCTGTACGACCTGATGCTCCTGTTTCACCCTTGTTCCCCTTTGGACCTGGTGGACCTGGAGCACCTGCAAAATGAAAACAGATTCATTAGAATTTTAGTTACATTTTACCACATCAATTGGTATCTACCTCTATTAAAAAGTCTACCTTTAACAATGGTGAAGTTCTGGATCAGCTGGGCATGACTGGTATCCACCAGCTTCATCTCCTCCATAACCATAGAGATGTTCCTCATATCCACATCAAGACGGACATTAAGCATCATATATTGCGATCTCAAGGAATCAGCGAGATTTAACAGAAGCAAAACAGTATTGTTTAAATTCTGCAAGTCCTCTGTGTGGCCGCTCAGCTTTGTCTGGCAAGATGAGCTTTCCATGTTGATGTATTTGTACATGCTCTGAACATGGGTGACTGTAGCATTAATGCTGGAGGCAATGGTCTCAATCTCTAGTTCAATGGAACTCATTCTTGTGTCCAGTGTCACAAACCTTTCCTCAGTCCTATTTTCATAGTACTTGGCATGATACTGGTGGTCATGCATGTTTTCCTCATGCTCGTCAATGTAGGAAGACATGTTATCCAGCTGTATTTGCAAGTTCATGACCTGTAATGTGAGTTCATGCACCATATCTGAGCTTATGCTGATTCTCTGATGTGTGGCAGAGATGCCATTCTGAATGATTCGCATTGTTTGGACATTGGTGCTGGAATTGGATTTGAGTCCACTAAGTGTTCTGCTGTAGTTCTGCCAGTCTTTGGTTATTTTCTGTAACACCAATTCCTCTTCTTCAGCTTTTCTCTTAAGAGCCTCAATCCACAAGGCACTAAGTGTGACAGTAGTGTTAACTTGTTGCACAGTAGCCTTCAAATCGAACTGGTCTTGGACCAACGTCTTCATGCCCTGATCGGTCTCATTGATTACAGCCTGCCAACCATTTACCTGATTCAGATACTGATCAAGAGATTGGTTTATGCGTTTAACAGTAATCCCATAAGCCTGGACATCTCTCATCATCCTGTTACTGGACTGTTTTAAAGTACTTTGTGACTGAGTTGTCTGGTCCAGTAACTGCTCTTGACCCACAACCATCTTTTGAAGGTCTTCGAGTTCTTTCTTGAGTCTGAGGATTTCTTCCTGGAATTGAACTGCATTGTAGCATTCTGTACAGTTCAAGGTAAAATCTGTAAAATAAATAAATAAATAAATAAAAAAAATAATAATAATAAATAAATAAATAAAAGTACTATATTTAAATTTCTAAAGGGTTTGAAAGGTTTAGTATGACTGATGAAACAATTAGTATCTGCTGTGTCTGTAGGTCTTTCTCACGCTATTAATAGTGTAACATGTTTCTTAAGTCAATACTCTCGAAGGAAATGACCCCTAAAGGAAACAAGGGCAGTAAGCCATAATATTAGAAAAATGCTTCAAGCCAGAGGACTTGCATTTTACCTTAGTGTAAAATGAAAAAAAAAAAAAGCTTTTTTAAAATTTATTTTTATTTTCTCATTTTGGGTTGTAGTATTGCCAAAAGTATCCAACCAACTTGAGTGATATCCAATTCTTCATCCATAGGGTTTATATGATATGTTGTTGCCCCCTAATTTGTTACAGAATTAGTCAAATATGGGACCTTTTCATTTGTCCCCATGAGCAAATTCCTTCGATAGGAATATAAAAATGTTAAAATCTTACCTTGAGTACTGCCCTGGCCTTTGGTTATCTTTTTATGAAAAATCAATTCCTCTTCAGATAAGCTGTCAACCTTCCTAAAAACTGAAGACATACATTTATTTAATTCATTTCAGATGTCACATATTAATGAAAATGGGCTAACATTTAAAATAGAATCATGACTACTGTAAGAATTCTTATGACAATAGCAGTGTTTCTTTTAATGTTAAGTTTCGATATGACCTAACCCCTAAGCCTTAAATGCAGCATTGCAGTAATGCAGTGATAATTTACAATCTGACAACATGAATATGTACAGTATTGTTTTTTGATTTCCACAAGATGATGAGTAATCATTCCTTACAGCTATAAAACTGTGATTAATAATGATAGATTTCAGTATAAGTCCTCTGGTGTCTAACATGTTTGGCGTAATTCATGATGGATTTTATGAAATAATACGCACCATTTAAAAGGTAATTGAAAGCGTGCTGTTTTTACACCCAAGTTGGTCAAGTGAGGAATGGGAAACAGATGTGTTTCACCATTACACAATCTTGTTTTTAATTTAGCTGAAACAGCAAATCACATTGTTGGAATCTGGTTTTTCTACTTATTTGGTTTTCAGTCCATTAGGCCACAGATTTGCTGATCACTTTTGTATCCTGCCAGTAAAAAGTCAGGATCACCACAGAGCACTGAGCGTGCTTTGGAATTGGTTGTGGCCATCGTGTTGTTATCTGTAAATCCGCAAGCAAATATTTATTGCTCTGCAATTCTGGTTTTACGCTGAAATTTGAGATACATCTGGAGAGACACATTTGAAGGCCCAGTAATGGCTGACAGGTAAGATGGCCTGATCATTGTGATTTCCCAATTCTGCCACAGCATCTCCTATTCAGAATCAGTTCTTAGCTGATTAGTTACATCAGATTTCCTGGGAAAAACAGAAAAACAAATGTGCAGGACAGGGGGTTCCCCAGAACCAGAGTTGGGAACCAATGCCATAGTGGACAGTGTGATGGCTTATCCCTGCTTATTTGTATGCTTTTTCATGCCATGATATCCATGCTGCATCATATCTCCAGAGTCCTCGACCTGAGTCTGTGCTGGGGTTCCTGCCTTTGCAGAATTTTGTCTGTGGACTTTCTTTAGGTTCTCCAATTTCCTCCCACTTCCCAGAAACATGCCTGTATTGGCTATACATTTTCTCTCTGGGTGAATGAACGTGTGTGTGTGTATGTGTGTGGTGCTCTGAGATAGCACAACCTGTCATCCCCGATCAGGATGGATTGTTTTCTGAAGACCAATGAATGAATCATATTAGCCAGAGTAGCATTAGCTCACCCAGAGAAGCCAGGACTGCCAATGTGATGACTATGAAGGCAAAGAAGCCGTAGAGAACTCTGACCGCCAGCTGGAGAGAACGAGTCTGTTGACATTTCACACAACCCCCTCGGGTTCTTCCTGTGGACACAAACAAGTATTGACTGCGTGGATCCTTATGCCAAACCATAAGCTCATTTTGAAGAGATTTGTGCTGCCATTATAAAAGTAACCACTGGAACTAATAGAAAACTATGCCCAGAGTTCTACCCTACAAAAATTCTCCATGTGATGACATAACTTGGAGTCAATTTTCTACTTAATGCAGCCTAACAATACAGCCTGTGTCAGATGTTAAAGAGTTTACACACCATTTTTGAGGTTCCACAGAAAAGTGTATGTAACAGATGCAGGGACATAAACAACACTGTAAAAGCTGTGCTCTCTTGGAACATTTCACACACAAGCACTAATCTTCTAGAGTTTAATATCATATTCATCATCATGCCATTAATACAACGTTTTCTTCTCTGTCCTCCTGGCCTCTAATGTATTTATGCTTAGTAAGATCATGCTTTGTTTTGGATGTTCTCTCAGCATGCACATAGTTACACATCTGTCATAATGTTAGCGCTGGTGTAATATTCTGGATGTTTTCTCACTGAAAAATTGTTTGTCTAACCTCTGAAGGGAGGCATCTCCTCCTCCTCTCCGGTCAGGTCCTCCTCTGAGAACAGAGATTATTCACAAGATAAAAGACTCACAACTGGATGAGCTTTTCAGTTTAATGGATGAATAACAACGCAGATAAAATAATTGCCTGTTATCAATGTTGCAAACTCCTTAGAAGCTCATTAAAACTCTCTCTATCTTCACCATCACCCCGGCGAGAGAGAACACAAATTATATAATGGGTGGATTTAAATAATAAGAGGAAAAAATTTTTAATATTAATCAATGAGCAAATAATGGAAGAAATGAAAAAGAGAAAAACTTCACAGTACCTTTGAAGAGCTGGTTCTCGTAGCCACTGAAACTTTCTGAAAAAAAAAAAAAAAGGAATTTGTATCCATTAGATAAGAAAAAAAAACTTGTTGGCATGTTTTTATATAAGAAAAGAGAACAGGCCTGAAATTCCTACAAACGGATTTGGACCTGAGCCTTCAATAGGGTAAGTGGACTCCATATTAACTTATAACACCTCTTTTATTATCTTGGAACGAAGTCCCAGACTCCTAACACTCAGCATGACTGTAGATCAATCCCCGCTATCCGTTATCACCCAGATGAGGATGGGTTCCCTGTTGTGTCTGGGTTCTCTATTCCTCTACTCCTTCCTATTGCCATTTCAGGGAGTTTTTCCTCGCCATTGTCGCCCTTGGCTTGCTCATTAGGGACAATCTGATCATTTTGATTTATACACATTTCTTCACACATTTCACACTCAATTCCCAAAATTATTTCTCTCTTTTTGATTTTGTAAAGCTGTTTAAAGCACGATATAAATAAAGCTAAATTGAAATTGAACAGGTTGGTGTGATGCCACCTCTAGTGAAGCAGAGTTACTGTTACCAACCTGGAACCACATATTTTGAAGTGTCTTATTTTTTATTGGTTACAACTTATAATTTATTACTGAGCAAGAAATCATGTTTTTGTTTCACCTGCTTCTTCTTCTTCTTCTTTCGGCTGCTCAGCTTAGAGGCTGCCACAGCAGGCCATTTGTCTCCATCTTACTCTGTCTACCACATCTTCCCTTGTCACGCCAACCTCTTGCATGACCTCCCTCACCACATCCATAAATCTCATCTTAGGCTTTATAACTAACTCTAACATCTCTAACATTCTCCTCCCGATATACAGCTCATCCCTCCTCCTCACATGTCCAAATCATCATAATCTGGCATCTCAAACTTTATCCCCAAACCCTCCTACCTGCACTGTCCCTCTAATATACCCCTGCCCATTCTTTTCTTTTTGTATCACCTTCTTAACAATCAAAATATCAGATTTGAGCTTGGAATAAGCTGTTTTTAAATTATAGACAGATGTATGAAACATTAACCCATGCAAAATCACTGTTTCCCCATATGAAAGGAAAAATAACCCTACCAGTCCTGCCTTCCACAACACTAACCATGTCACTTGGGTTTGCATCCAACCATGAGGTCATATAAGGCACCTAAAATGCTATGCAGTAATACAAGAAAATGAAATCAGAGATATGAGTGTGGTTTAATCAGAACGTCAGGAAAAAAATGTATATCTTCTTTTGGGAGAGGAGGAACCAAAAAAAAAAACAAGAATAAGAATAGCGTAACCGAGCTTGAACAGCTTGAAGACAAAGGGTCTAACAGGAATGGCTCCGCTTGGTGAATTACAAAAACACACTGTAAATGATCCAGGCATCAGTCAGAGCGAGTTGGGCCAAAGGTCGATTAACAGATGCTAAAGAACCAGATTGTGGAGCTCGTTTACAGTCGAACTTAGTAGAAATATGAAAGATAACAAACCATATTAAATATATTATTAATTTTAAAAATGTGAAGTTTTCTGGTACATTTTAATCATTCTAACACCAAAAACACTCCAGCCCCTTTTTCATTTTTAAATGGGTTTCATTTGTTTCTACACAAACTTATCACAAACTAAATATCTGACTGATCTCATTGTATCTGGCTAACCTTTTACATAACCCCAACCATGTTGTCCAAATGCACTAAAAATGACTAGTTGTCCTGCACGGGTGGACAAAAGTATTAAGACATCATACAGTATGCCAAATATCATAGTTCTCCCTGTTAACCCACCAGGTGATGTCACTGATGACTTCTCCCATCTGGCTGAAGAGTCGTGATAATTAGAATGAGCTGGTTTATTTAATGGAGGTGGCAGGACTTTTACTTTCTGAAGCTGGGATGTCCACCTCTGCTCAAAAATGTCTTGACCAGGGAATTCTCAAATGAATTGTGGAAATTTTTTATTTTGTACATGATCTTCATGAAACAATCAAGCAGGCATGGATTTAGTGAGTACCACAGCCGTCTTTTTGACTCTATACCCTGCTGGATCCAGCAGGTTTTGAAGAAGTTGGTTTAAGTTTGGCTTACTGGCCTAACATACAGTTTGTTCTGCTAATCACTGCTATGTGTTAACAATCTTACCTTAAACACCAATCTAAATAGTCAGAATCGGTCATTCATGATATGACAGATTACAAATGAGCTTGTTTAATGTTTTTTTTTTTAAGATTATGCTACAGTGTGCAGTTTTAAGTCTATTAGGTCATAATAACCTTAATGTACCACATATATCATTATCTCTGGACATGGTGAAAATTTAGCACAAGCACATAATCACAAAAGATGAAAAACAGCATGCTGTAGATCTGGGACATTTTCTTAAAGTCAGTTCCCACTTATGGTGGCACGGTGGTGTAGTGGTTAGCACCTGCAGGGTCGAGGGTTCAATTCCTGCCTCTGTGCATGGAGCTTGCATTTGCATATCTTCCCCATTTTTTGGAGGTACTTCAGTTTCCTCCCCTGGTCCAAAGACATGTAGCTTAGGCTATAAACGGCCTTCCCAAATTTACTGATGTGTCTTCTTGTGTGACCTGCTATGGATTGACACCCTGTCCAGGATAAACACTACAGGTCCACTAGGATAGGCTCCAGGCCTGTTGTGACCCTGAACAGGATAACTGGTATAGAGAAAGAGTGAGTGAGTTTCCACTTATATTAAATTCAGCGGATTTGATGGTGTACAGGGCAGCTACAGGGCGTCATTCGCCCCGAGTGTGTGGGCCTATTCGAGCTCAAGTACTGTTCCAACAGACCAAAAAAATGTGCAGGAATGCAGACTGTCTGCACTTTTACCAACCCAGGCATAGCTTCGCAGGTATCTCCAGGATCAACAGACCCAACCTGAGCCACTGCCTATTATTGCTGCCAACAACACAGATGAAAACTCAGGAGATCCTCTGGGCTGGCAGTCATCTGCTCCAAAAACAAGCTCAGAAGCTTACGTTCGAGAAACTGCTGAGGCTCTAACATAAGCAGCCTTTAAAAGTACAAATCCTGGAGGATCAAAATGTTTGAGAAAACGTCAGGAAATGGAAGGTTTGCTGAAGTCAGAAAACTTAAGGAGAGTTTGGTTTAATGTGAGCGATGAGTCAGCAGGAAAAACAAGTACATATGAAATCCAGTTTGTTTTCTGATGTAAGACTTAAACAAGTTTACTATGTGGAAACCTGTGTTTATGGATTGTGTAGCTGCACAGTGATGCATCATGGTTTAAAGTTGTATTGTAGGTTCATTATATTATGTTTAAAGCTACATTTGGATGGAAATGCAAATACAGCTGCTTGTATTTTATGTTTCCTTCTGCCACTGGGAATCATAAGATTAAATCCAGACAAAGCTGCAGCCATCCAGAAGATCTCTGGGGCACGTGGGGCATGGAATTGCTTTCTTAATTCTGCTCGTGATCAGTGTCGATGTGCTCATGAATGCAGATGTTGGTATTTAGTGCTTTCCTCAAATGGTTTTAGACTTTGAGTGAGTGGAAGTCTGCAAAAAAATAAATAAATAAAACAAGGTTTGGCTTGGATGCATCATTTGTCCATAATTCTCACTTTACCCTAAATGTGTGTGAGAGAGACAGTATACTGGATTCCCATTCAACGTAACTGCATAGTGCCACTAGAATAGACTCTGGCTCCAATGTGCACCTGATCAGACGCTAAGGTAGATTTATAAAATGTAATACAATTCAACTTTTAGTTTTTATGACTGTACGCAGCTACTGTACTAAACATTACAAGTGAAGCATGTCTTGATATTATAGAAAGAAATTACAATATCTGCATTATTAAATGTTATCAGCAGGCCAAAGTCAGGAAAACTAGTGAACTCCAACCATAACGTTAGGTTGAAATCTAATAGTTAGGTCACAACAGTGGGTATGTAGTATGTATATCAAAAATCTCAAATTTTCATACACAGGTGTAGGTGTATTCCAGAGAAGGACCAGCTCCAGCTGGATTCTGCTTTATGATGGTTGGAGCTACACATGCTGCTTTGAGACAATGACCATTGTTAAAAGCGCTATATAAATAAAATTGAATTGAATAGGTGGAGGGAAGTTTTAACGATGATTTGTCTGCTTGGCCATATGATTTATAACATACTTCCCACTACCTGCAAAAACAAGAGCATTAGATGTGGTGATGTTGTTACACACATGACCTTCTGCTCAACCCAATAATGCTGAGCGAGTAACCACATCCATATGAATTCTGTATAGTCATTACATATAATCTCTGAATCTGTTCTGTTCAGTAAATCTGGAGAGGGCTGATTGTATTGAAATCAAGACTGTGATGATGAAAGGGTTTTTTTTTTCTTTCTGCCATCCGTGAGCCAGTGCACATTCTTTGCCAAGTAAAAGCCTTGTGGCTTTCAACTAGTTGGCAAAGGAAAAAAAAAACCCTCTTGTTCTTATTTTCTTTGGTTTACTAAATGGTTAACAATCACAGCATGCTCTCACATTCCAGACCTGAGCTACATCCCAAATCACAGCTTTTGCTTGCTTGTATTTTCAATTAATAGAAGTGTATATGTATGCTGTTATGATAGAAAGTTCATATTTGAATGCGGTGCGGTCACATGCTGTTATGATGAGCTCTGCGTAACACAACCCAGGAACCTAAAAGCACTCAGGATGCCGGATACACAAAGCATATGGTGTGTCAGAAGTGTTTTTTTAATGCAACGAATCAGGATGAAGCTTTCCAGAGATATGTAAAGTCTTAATCCCCCAAAAAACGAATAAATAAATTAATTACTGTGCATTCATTTTAATCTTATAGACGTCTTACAGAAATTCCAGAGATGCACAACGAAGGCCTTTTTGCAACACACAATGACAAGTCCCACTTGATGCTCGTCAACAAACAAACTCTTCCAGATGTATTTTATAAATAGCATGCGGTCACGTTCTAAAGCAAATGAAATGCAAGGAATGTGTGTATGCATTTTCATAAAACAGTGAAAAAATGAACTAAAGCAGACATGTGTTGTTGCCTGGGGTTCATATACATGCCTTAAACATGAGACATTTGGGAATATTAATGAAGAAATTGCAATATGGGCAACAATGGTGTTGCATTATCTCCACACATGTTGCAAGATACATGAATAGTCAGTCTTGTGAAACTTACCACACTAGGAAGTTAGATTTTCAAATAGCAACAGTGTGTGTCTAAGTGAAGTAATACGTCTAATGGAAAATGGGATATGTCACTATTTATTTGTATAAAATTCATACTACTCAGATTTTTATTACTCTCCAGTAATTGCTAGCATATTCTTGGTGTCCATATTTTCCATTATGCCCTTTAACTCTTAAAACTCAAACAGCCTTGCCTGTGTGTGTTAACAGGGAGGGTTCAGACTTCAAACTGTGCATTTGGGTTTTTAGATATGTAAGGTAAAATAAAAGTTTTCATTATTTTTTATAACATGAATTATAAAATTGGAGGAATTGGGGAAATGGAATATGGGAATGACGTTGCAAAAATGTGTAATTCCCAAAATAATATTAGTATTCTTTTTTGGTCATAGAAACAACTGAAAACAACCATGAAAACACATGATCATGTGCTATTTCTGTGCTATTTCTGTGTGGTATCTGTGCTATTTCTATGCCTATGTGACCCATTTTTCACATTTTTTCTCAGTCATGTTTGGCTAGTTTATTAAAAATGAACTAAAATTCAGTCCATCATATTGCCTATTTTGTGCTGAAAAAAAAAAGGATCTGGCACAATCCTGAGCCCTATATACAGTATGTTTATTTAAAAAAAGAAAAACACCAAAAAATTGTTATGGGCGGGTCCAAAGAGGAATACAACAAAAAATACAATATTTTCCTACAAATTAGTATTTACAGAACATGCCTCTATCATTCACACTAACTGGTAAAAATTTACCGTTACAGCTACATTATCCTTCACTGGACTTACTGACCATTCCTGGGAACAGGTACTAAGCTACACCCTCTTTATTAGAAATTATAAGCACAAAACTCATAGTCAATTAACAGACTGACAGACTTGTGATAGAGATCTTGGCTCCTTTAATTGACTGACATTGAGGCCATGTCTTCTTTTTTGGACTCATAGTCTAGCAGGCAACATCAATATCATTATCATTAATATCATTTCAACAAGCACAAAGCATTGACTAGGACTGACAGGAGTAATGGCTACACCTTATTTATTGGACTGGCCGGCGCAGAGAGTATGTCGCAATCATCAAAATGTCAAAAATCATGTACTGGAACTCCTGCATCTCAAGGCCACGCCTGTTTCATTGAACTGACAGGTGCAGGGAAGAAAGATTAAACGCACAAATGTACTGCTGACAAAATTTCGTTTAAGAAGTAATAATTCAAAAACATTACATATAACATGAGCCACTTGACTGGTATCAAATTTTAACAGTGCAGAAATACCTAGATTTATTTATCCACCACGACTAAACGATGTTTACCACGGCACCGAGTCAAATTAGTCCAGCATAACTTTACAGCACCTGTGAATACACATGAACTCTGTCTTTAGTCATGCCCAGACTGCAGAATGTGATCTGGATCTCGGGTCACACACCTGCTGCCAGCACCTTTCCCACAGCTCTCTGTGATACGAGCCGAAATAAAGAGAAACAGACCTCCTACCTGCTCCCTTTCTCCATAAAAGCAGCTTACCAAATCTTCTCCATATGCTGCCTCTGCCTTCAAAAGGTATCACTCAGCGTCGTTTCCAATGAAAAAAAAAAGTCATTGCAGGATACCAAAATCTTAAATATCGCTCGATCAATGTTGTTTATGCAGGAGTTCGTTTGAAATGCCAAAGCAAATGTGCGAGTGCTGAGAATGGGGAAGTTTAATATAAACCCCTCTCTCTGAGCCGGTCTTCCATCCAAAATCAACACATGCTGGCTTTCCCTGGACACTGAGAGGGGTGAGTGGTGTAGTCTCGATAGCAAACCACCTCCAGGTTTCACAGAAAATTAATTTTTATTTTATATTATTGCTCTTACCTTTCATATTTGTTGTATAAAGATATTTCAGGAGAACAAGTGATGAGCAGGAAGTCTTGAGAGCTGTCTGTCTTCACAGGTCCTCCACCGTCTGTTTGAGTATACAGCTGCTCGAGAGTCTTAAATAAGTATCCTTGTTTAGATCAAGTCCACTTTATTTTAATCGGAACTCACTTTGAGCAGCTACTTGTGCTACATGTTTAAGGAAGACTGCATATGTAGCAGCTGCTCCAGGACATGCCTCTCTTTTCCGCAGAACTAGAAGAAGCTAAGAAACATGTGCAGTTTGAAGAGACACAACAGAGATTGGCGTGTGTGTGTGTGTGTG
>JAQMYG010000020.1:15501814-15515013 GCA_030014215.1 Clariallabes teugelsi
GCTGGGGCGGGCCGAATAATTTCATAAAAGCGGGACCCGCGGGTTGGAAAAATACCCGACCCGCGCATCACTAGTGTGCACGTATGCACGTGTGTGTGTGTGTGTGTGTGTGTGTGTGTGTGTGTATGTGTGTGTGTGAGACAGAGAGAAACCTACAGAGTTCACAGTGGTCGCAGGTCGTTCCTCCGGCTGAGTTTCATTCTTCACTGCTCTTATAGGTACAGCAGTCTCTGCACATTTCTCTACCTACATGAAACAAAAGCAGTAACTTCAGACACTGATGGAAACCGAGACTTAAACAGCAGGGCTGAAACTAATGACTATCTTGATGAATTATTAATCTCTTGATTATTGAAACGATTAATCAGATCACAAGTGGCACAATTACTCAATAGCACTTATTTAACCATCAGCTTTTAACTTTTCCTTGAGGTTGTTTCGTGAAGGTGGTAGCTCACAATCAAGATAATAAAGATGAATACTTCAGTAAATAATGAATACAGTGTTTTAATGAACTTTCCTTATGAAACAAAATAGCGGCAATAAAATTTAACTACTGATTATAGCTTAAAGGTGGTAGATGGCAATTACGGTAGTTGAGTTGAAATGCTAAGAAAACTGAGCTTAAGTCTATGAGGGAATGGGCGTGGTCCATTGTTGGGGCGGGGTCAAGCGAAGAGAAGAGTGAGATAAGTGGGAAAAGAAAACGCACTCGAGGCTGAGAATATAGCTAATTAGTCTGTGTGTGTGTGTGTGTGTGTGTGTGTGTGTGTGTGTGTGTGTTTGGTTGTCAGTTGAAAAAAAGTGCATTATACATATACAATATACATGTAAATTAAACTGGGAAGAAGACAAGGAAATCAGATCAGGGTGATGAAAAGACTAGACTAAAACCATGACCCCTGGTATAACTTATCCCCACTTATTGCATTTATAATTCTGCATGACGTCAGATACTGAACATTACATTTGCAATTACCAAACATTAAAAACATGTTTACGTGCTGATATGATGACTCTCTCTAATTTATTAGAGATTTATTTAGAATTTATAACAGACAAGTTTTCCGCTTTGGAAATGTCTCGAGGACAAAGCAGTTTGCGGTTTGTGCTTTCTCAGGAACATGGCAAGATTCTTGTTAATTTAATTTTAAGGTAATTTTAACTTTAATGACAAAAGATAACCTGGTGAAAAACATGGTAAATAAAAAAAATAAACTTGATTTACCATTAGAAATTACTGTGGTAAAAGTGGAATAAAACACTATTGGATGTGAGGGATTCAATGTGAGGATGTTTTCCTTCTTAAAATCATTCATACTTATTTATTTAAAGCTACACACACTAGGCATGTAACACAACCTGAAGGACATCACATGGCCAGTTTGACAGGACTGCTTTGCTCCATGCCAATTATATCTTATATGCTTAAAATTTAAAAGCTGTGATACAAAAAAAAAATTGAGAAAGCCTGATCCTCAAATAGCAAATCGAGTATGAAGCTCTTTTGCATCCCCACCTGTCCAGTTTCCTGCTGTTTCTCGCCTTCATCTGCCGGCTGCTCCACAGCAAACGCCTGGAACTGGCTGAAATCTGCAAAGTTGGGCTGTTCAGGTATCTGCTGCGGCGAAGTGCTGGAATGTGCTGGAAGACCATCACCATCTACTGAACGGTGCCCATGTGGGACCGATGTCTGAGGCAGAAAAAAAAAAACCTTTAACTATGCGCAGGGCAGAATGATACCCGATAAAATAATGTTCAATAAGAGGAGAAATCGTTTATTATAATTGTTTAAAAATGGTTATATCAATCAGTCTCTATTTCTTAAAAATGTCCTGCAATAAGACTGGGCTATGAGTAATATTAAATGCGCAATATTAACAAGTGACTAGGTTATCCACCAGCTTTTTTTTTTCCATTTGTCCATGACGTTTCAGATATGATTCACGTTTTTTTTCCGGGATGTGTAATAAAATGACGTGTACCTGTGTAGCCAGTGGCCGAGGAGGCACCGCAGGAGGAAAAGCCACCACTCCAGCTTGCGGCTGAGCCCCTACGGGAATTAAAAAGTCCGAGTTTCACATTTGTCATGAACATGGACAAGCTGGCTGTCCTCAGTAGAGGTGTACTCGAGTGTGATGTGTACCTGCAGTGACGGTCGCAAAGTTCCTGTTCATGTCTAGAGAGGAAGAGCGTGAATGAGCTTGAGGGCGGGGAGGAGGAGGGGGAGGAGCCACGACTTTCAGACCTTCAGGAGAGGTCCCGGAGTAAGACCTGTAAAAAAACACTAGTGTTCAAAACAAGCAAGACAGATGTTTGCGGTCATAAAAGTAGGTTAGAACCTTTTTTCCCCAAATGCCTGTCCAATTTCATCAGCTGTGCTGTAGTGCTACACATTTTTGTTTATTATACACGAATGAAATATAGATATTCTGTGTATAGTGCTAAGAAAGTAGACCTAACATTTTTGACATAATTAATAGAGTAGATATCAAATGCTCCAATTGTATCAGCAAATTATGTCTCTACCTGGCATCACAGTTTTTAAGTAAAAAATACATTTCATAAAATAGTAAATTTTTTATGAACATATTCAACTATTCAATTCAATTACTCAAATATCAACACTAATATTCTGGACTTGCTCAATATCAAGTACGTAAATTCATTAATTTATTGACTGATCATAGAGGATCATTTATGGCATTTGGCAGATTTTTACATTTATCTCGTTACACATATGAACTGTTGAGGGTTAAAAGCCTTGCTCAAGGGGCCTGAGACTTTCCAATCAGCAGTCCAATACCTTAACCATTAAGCTACCACTGCAACGTGGTTATCAAGGCTATGTAAAATAATCATTATGTGACCCATCTGGCAAAGTCAGATTGAAAATCAAACAAGTGAGTTTGAAAAGGAAAGGAAAGAAAAAAAAAAAAAGAAAAAAAAAGGATGAAATCATTCAGGGCTGAAATCAATCTGAAATTGTAAAATGAACAGCTGGATAAATAGAAACAGTTCTTCCAACTGTGGAAACATTTATATAAAACTAAAACACTGATGTGCATTACCTCTGTCTGGTTACAGCACATGAAATGGGCTCTTGATCTGATGTAAACGAATCAGAGCTGCTATACCCGTCACCTGCATGACAATACAATGTTTAATGTTAATCTAAAAATGTCTACCCTTCTAAAAACCAAGCCAAGCTCACCGTGGTGTTGAACAACTTACCTACAGAGCTGCCAGGGAATTTAATTGCTGCTAGCTTTTTCTCTTCTGAGAGTTCAGGAGGTTTAGCGATTAATGGACTTGTTGGATGTGTATGGTCTGGAGAACCGAGAGAGAGAGAGAGAGAGAGAGAGAGAGAGAGAGAGCGCGTTTATCATTTGTTTGGATGGAAAAGTCTCTGCAGTTCAGGACAGCAGTGTGTACAGCTTAAAAAAAAAAAAGAAGACAGATTTACTTCAAACAAGTCAGGGAATTTCTTCATGCTGGGCTTGGGAAAGAGGATCAGTGGCTCCTGTGTAGTGCGAGAGCCAAAAGTCTGCACCAAAATGGCTCAACGCTGACAGACATCACATTTCCTAATTTTATAAAAATGCTTGCGTCTTTTTTTTTTTTTAATTAAATTGCCCCTGAATGACCACTTACTGATGAATGCAAAGTAAAATGAAAGTAGTTTGTGCAAACTGAACTTTTCTCTCATTACATTCTTAGAGTGTTCTGATCTTAATGTGAATGAATGCAACACCACTAAATCCTAATAAACATTATAGGTTTGACATTAGTTTCCCTAAATTTTCCATAGATATTATAACAATTCCTTGGAAGCAACACATTTTTATTTGCTTTCTTACTATTAAATGAACTAAAATAGATTTTCTTTAATAACGAGACCAAAATATCATCATAAATTTTGGTATAAAAAAATTGAATGGTCTGAATTTGGGAGTAACTTTTGCTATACTGAAATTTATGTAAGGAATAAAACTCAACAGAGTATGCAGTTATACCTTCAGTACAAAGCAAAGTCACACTTCCAATCCCAAAGATTTTTAAAGCATGACTGAAAGTGTTTTATTCTGCAGTGATTAATTGTATGTGGAACATCTGTGAGACAAGTTGTGTCCTGTACACACAGGTACAATCATTAAACAATCGTTAATTTTAATGGATGAAAACTGAGTCATAGAAATAAGACCATAATTGTGTAAGAGTGTAAAGTCATGTCCAAAAGTTTTAATCTGTGTGTAAAAACAATTAAATTACGTATCTACGTATGCTACGATTGTAGCAACGTTTTTAAAAAACATTTTTTTTTTATAAACAGTGCCATTATTTGTTTAACAGAAATTAAGCCAAAAAGAAAAAAAAACATGCAGCCAATACCAAGTACCCCATTAGTGCTTTCATAGGATTAAGCTCCAGCCAGGTGCTGCTAATCATCAGCCCTTGATTAACTGATCATCAGCAGGTGTGCAAACCTCTATAAAAGCAGAAGTTTTGGAAGTTTGCTGGTGTAGAGAATTCGGGTGTGTGTCAACACAATGCCAAGAGGGAAATTGAGGACAATAGTCTTAAAGAAGTAATTGTTGAAACACATCAAGCTGGATAGGGTTATGAAACCATTTCCAAATAATGTAGTAGACGTGCCAGCACATTCACCCCAAGGTCAGACCGTGCAATGCTCAGAGAAATACAAAAACCGAAGCGCTACATCTCACACTGTACAAGCATCATGTTAAATGTTAAAGTCCGTGACGGCACAATTGGAAGAAGACCAAACAAGTATGGTTTGTTGGAAACAGTTGCCAGAAGAAAATGTCTTCCGTCTAAAAAGTACATAGAAGCATAAAAGAGGTTTACAAAACTGCATCTGAACAAACAAACAAACAAGGCTTCTGGAAAAATGTCTTATGGACAGATGAGTGGAGTTGTTTGGCCTTAATGCTTAGCGTCATGTTTGGCATGAAAACCAAATAACATTTCAGCATAGACACCTCATACTCACTGTCAACCACCGCAGGGGAGGGTGATTATTTGGGCAGGAAACGACTACTTCAAGTTATTGCCACAAAAGGTGGATCTACAAGCTATTGAATCATGGGGGTACTAACTACAAGCTTACATTGCCTATAAGCTTCTCTTCCTTTTGGCCTCATTTTTGTGAAATATAACGGCACTATGTAAAAAAAAAAAAAAAAGATACGTTGTTGTTCGTCTGAGGATTCATATGACTAATACTGAGCCCCGTTCCAATCAGATGATTTTTTTAAATCAGGTTTTTACAAAAAACAAACAAAAACAAAAAAACTCTCCACTTTGCATTTTCCACACTAAATTGTCTAAATAACTGTGATAAGTATTATATGACGGGCACTCAAGTCAACCGGAACATGTAATGAAATTTCTTGTGAATGAAGGTGTGTAAATCTGACATTTACAGAAGTCTTCAAGCACACTATGGTGATGAGACTCTTACCCGTCTGTGAACGACTCGTAGCATGATGCAGTCGTTCTAGTGGAACGCCTGATTCTTGAATATCGGCAGATAACTTATCAATAACTTGTGGAAGAGACTAATCTGTCTGTCGGAACTGTACAGACGATCATTTAACAAAACCACTTGCACGTTACAGGCACTCGGCTGAAAGTTGTTGCCACATCCCCTCGCGTTTCAGATGTGAATCAGACATCTACCTTGATAGTATCCGAGCATCAGGGTAAGTGCATTAGTGTAGCAAGGAATTATATAGAGAAATTAGTTTTTTTTTTTTTCACTCTTAAAACATTTTTTTTATGTTATTCTGCACATCAAAAGTCCCAGTTTAATTTAAACGCCCCTCGAACAATGAAGCAAAAACAATTATATACTATACGTTTTTCATTCCAAAAAAAAAAAAAAAAAAAGTTTGATTGCCGACACCTTCATGCAAGTCAAGAACCAAATCATCATCATTAAGCACTAGCAGAAGCTCTTCATCACAAAATACAGAGAATTTTCTTTACCACTTCCAGTCCTCTTCAGCTCCATCTCCTGCATGTGTATCTTGCTAGGCGTCATACGGATGGGTACAGGATGTACGATGGCCGTGTCCTGTAAAATATTAATGCGTCATTCCTTACTGCAGTGTTAAGTATCTTACTTTACACTCTGCATGGAATGCAACAGCCATTTATTTAGCCCTAGCCCAAATGTGCGGCAAAAAAAAAACAGAAAAAAAAAACCTGACAATTCGGTAGCGCTAGAGGTGGAGAGGTGTTTTTTTTTTTTTTAAAGTGTGGTTTCTGAGTCAGATTCACTTTATTACCCATGTTTATTCTCACACAAGAGACACACTGCATTTGAATTTAAGTTTGTTGAATCAGCAGGTGTAAATCAATCAATCATTAAATCTTTTATTTAATATGTTTAATGTAGTTTTCACCCATGCTGTGACATTACTGAGTGAAACAGTATTTTCTGCAGCGCTGGAGGAAGAAATACTGCTTGCGTGGTGCAAGATAGCCAGATGAGAAATAAAAAGAAAACGAGGCCCCATTAGTAAGGTTCATAATTATTCAAGCTCGTACATGCAGCTGGGAGTAGAGGAAAGTTTAAAGTTCGAGTTTTAGACTGCCTCTATAAGCATTTCATAATAATAATATAAATAAATAAATAAATAAATAAATAAATAAAAAGTTACAAATAAAGAGATCGGGAAAAAAAATGTCTGCCCTTTCAAAGAAAAAATTCTGTCTTTCAAGGAATTAGTACAATCATGCACAGTTTTAAAAAGTTCAGTTATGATGCCAGGTTATTTTTTAAGTTTAAACCTAAGAAATCACATGCTTATATTTAGCAAGTTGAAAATTAGCAATGCAGCTGCAATAAATAAAATTTCTCAAAAGAACACAGATGACTGTGTCAATAAATGAAAAAAAAACATTTAAAACTATCACTCAGCTCCATCATTGCTTTTGTATTTATAAAGAATTTTACAAGATTGTCAGTAGTCACCACCTAGTCAGAGTTATGTAAACAGAGTGAGCAAATCAACAATTCGTAGGCACAGCAAGCAAAACTTAAAATAAATAAAACTAAATAAAAATTTATTGGCTGCTGCTGGAGATGAATTAGCAATGAAAACATGCAATTTATTTTCAGAAGATTCCAAGGGTTAATGAAAAATCATTAATTATGAAATAGCACTAGGTGATTGACTTACAGGGTCAGCTGGTGCAATGTTAGAATCAAATTGGGTCAGAGTTTGTGAGCTTGAAGAGCGTTCGCTAAAAGTCTCCCACTGCTGGAGAGACAGAGCAGAGACATGGAGACATGTCAGCAGGGTGCACACGCCGGACTCGTGTCCGGCTCGACACGACAGCACCAGTGAGCCTGCAGTAGAACTACAGCTGCCACTCTCCCAACACAATAAATAAATCAACAGAGAATAAGAGAAATAATGTGCAACAGCAACTCAACACCACCCACCCCAACCGGCAACCAAAATATCGATCTACTGGCAATAAATAATCTTTATATCTTTATAGTGATGGACAGAAACTATAAGATCTCTCACAGTTTTACTGAACAAAGCACAAACAGCGCCCACACTTTCACAAAGAACAAAGACTAAAACATTTACTCTTTATATAAAATATAAACATTAAACAAATTAATGCAGTCCATCAGGCAAGACATGTTTGTTGTTGATTTTCTTTTTCCTAGTACTGTAGATGAAATTTTAATGCAGTTTAGCATTGTGCAACGTGCATTCCCAAATCACCACAACTTCAAACGACCATGCCTGGCTCAATATCATCATTTTCATTAGCCATTTTATAAACAGAGCCATAAAGCGCATAGCCAGGTCTATTAGAGATTAATAGATTAATAGACGTGTGATGATGTAGACATGCACAGTCATGATGCTAAACTTATGTGCCTTGCTAACACAGGAAAGTAAATGAACATATTTAAGGAAAAATCTTATTTAAACATGAATTGGTCAAGCTGAAATTGAGATGAATTTGAACACCACCCTTCAAATGATTTGTGTGGGGGGAGGGGAACTTATATTTAATTAATAATAAATTAATTAAATTGCTGTCTAAAGTTTTTTCAGTATGTGACAAATGAATTGAGCCGTCCTTCTAAGCACTCTGGATTGGTCAAATACATTCCTATAACTTTTTCTAGTCTATATTAGTACATTTATCATTTTTTATTAGTTTGTCTACAAGTATCATTTTAAACTCAGTCGACTGCATTTCAGACAAATGCGCAATCACAATGAGCTATGTAATAAATGTATGATTTGTCCAACTCTGTTTAAAACAAACAAACAAACAAAAAAACATGCCTTTGCTGATCGACTACATTTGGGATAAACGTCATTATACTGTAAATCTTACAAAAATGAACAGCTATATTAAATGCTAATCTGTCGTATTTGAGAAGTTATAGGCCAAACCTCATTGCTCTGGTTGAGCTCGGGCCAGTTCTGGTTTAAGGAAGGCATGGAGGGAGACTTATTAGGCGTCACCTCCACTGGGGAACCGGAGAAGCCCACCTCCGATGCAGGTTCTGAGACTCCTAAAACATACAGGCGTATGAAGACATGAACAGACTGACCGGCAGATCGATATCATCTATCTGACGTGCTCTTCTGCAATCTACACGCTGATTCTACGCTCTGAAACATTACATTACTTCCTTTATCATTTCGATTACACATTCCTTCACTTCTGTTTCTATACCTGCGGAGTCATCCAGGTCAATAAGCTTTGGCATTAAGCTCTCCGGAAGCTTCTCAGGAAGGTCGTAACCGTTCTTTCTGGCAACCACGAGATGAAACGCAGCACAGAACTCGTCTAGGGTCAGTGCACCATCTTTATCAAAATCCGATAACTCCCTGTAGGAAAAAGAAAAAAAAAAAAGATAATGAAGATTAAAAAAAAAAAAATAATAATAATAATAATAATAATGTCATATCTTATTGATTTTTTTTTTTACCCAAGATTTTTAGATGTACATGAAATTAGACACACTGACTGTAAGCGCAGGAAATCGGTTAGAATGCGGACATACCAAACTTGCATTTTATGCTTTGAAATGTGCATGAACTGCGACATTGCACAAAATTGTAACTATCGCTCAATATAATTTTAGGTGAATTTAAGATGGATTAAAAAAAATAATGTTTTTTTAAAACATTTTTTTTTATTCACCACATGATCAACATCTTTCATTCAGATGTATAAATATTATGATGAGCCCTAGTCAAGTGACCAAGTACAATCTTTCGAGAAAAAAAAAGTTTATATATAAACTCTATGCATTTATTTTGTTGGAATTTGTCGTCATACAATTAACTTATATATTTAAATTAAATAAATGAGCATTTAAGTATTCGGGCAGTAAAAATTCGGGCTAATACGGTCATCCTCGACTCGTTCATCAGGGACAATCTGATCATTTTGATTTATAAATATATATATTTTTTAATCTGTAAAGCTGTTTTGCGACAACAATGTTAAAAGCAATATATATAAATAAAATTGAATTGAATTGAATTAAACACTTGATGGTATCCTGTATGGTAAATAACAAGCTGAATACACAAATAATATCAAGTCAATTTTTAACAAACATTCAACACAAAAACCATTGCTGTGTACCATGTGGTTTCCTCCAGGAAACTGACTTCCTCTTACAACCATGACTTGGGCAAATTTAGTGTGGTTAGATCACAGAGTGAGAACACCAGCGAGAACAGCTCATGTCTGTGTCACAGAAACGCCCTAAAAACAGTAACTTTATATTTACACTAAAATTACTAAAAACGTTTGTACATATCAGCTAATTCAACGATCTTTCCTGATTTTTATTTCTGTATCATAAAACAATCCTGAAGGCATCCAAGACATACAATAATTTCCTCTGAACAGTTGATATTGAGATGTGTCTGCTACCTATCCTGTGTAAAGCCTTCGTAACGGCTCTAATCTGAGGTGCTGTTTGTTAATTTGTGATTTCTGAGTCTGGTGTGAACTATGTGAACAACTTGTCTGTAGCAGAGATAACATTTGGTCTTGCCTTCCAACTGAATGTTGTTGTTACTTAATAACGTAATGCCATTTCATAGTTATGAAATCTTCAGTATTATTTTCTACATTTTAGGACAAATCACAAAACATTGAATTAGGAGGTGTCCAAACTTTTGACTGGTACTGTATATACTGTATGTCCGGTGTAAAAAGGTGTTTACATTAAAATGAGAAAGTACTGGACAAGCAGATTTCGCTCCCATGCACTAATACTTAATCACTATATGATGTAATATAATCATAATTGTACTATTAATACTGTTGTTGTTGTTTTTTTTTTACCCTGAGGTGACCTCAAGGCGAAAAACCTATTTGAAGAAAAAAAAAAATGAAGAAAGCTCTTTCCTGAGCAGGTATGCCCAACATTTCGCCTGGCAGTGCATGTTTGTTTTTTAAACAGGCTTTTACAAGGTCACCCAAGACAAACTCAAACACACTAATCTCAGTAAAGCAGCTTACCAAATGTGAGACAATTCTAAAATAGGCAGCTTCGACTTGGTAAAAAATTCTTTTGCAGCAGAGCCTGTGATAAAAGAAAAGGGAAAACAAAAACTCAGTCCATTACAGTGAATATTAAATATGAAAAAAAAAAAAGGGGAAAAGAAAAAAAGTGTTAGATGTTCACTAGATGTACGTACCTGGGATAAAACCTGTGAGATCAGGTTGAATAGTTTTGAATTGATTAATGTAATACTGTCTTTGCTCATCTGTGATTTTCCAGGGGTCGTCATAACCACTGGCCTGTCTTTGGATCTCGTTAGTAGTAGCAGCAGATGCAACTGTTCGTACTGTTGTGCTCTCCTATGGTACACAGCAGATGTAACCGCAGTTAGAAACAGGCACAAAAACAACTTTAAACATCAATGAAAATGAAGAGAAACAATACAGGTAAAGCAACAAGTCCAAGATCTACGGGAAAATGTATATATTATTTATATATTATACAAATGACATGTTTAATGTTGGACATGATGTTCTTTAGTTTTGGACTAGAATTACTGTTTTTCTTTTCTTCCTTTTTTTAACGCCATGCCATCTTCTGTGGCGAGAGTAAATTTGTTATTCGATATTAAAACTAGATAGGATGTTTAAGATTGATTTTTCATCCAAGAACATTAAAACTAAATTTGGATCTACTTGTTTAAAAACTATCTTTGAAAAGTGTCAACAGAATAAAACAAGTTCCTCACAGGAGTAAAAGAATGACAAGTCAAATAAAATGTGTTTTGATGGACAGAAGGAATTTACATGATGAACATTGTGGTGAATTTTCTCTTGATAGTAAGAATTTCTGTGTAGCTTTTGAGTCTCAATTTTGATCTTGTATAAATTACTTGATCCCAATGATTATTAAAGGGAAATGTGTTTTGTTCCAACATCAGGATTTATTTCATGTAGTTTGTTATTTAGACATTAACGGACTAGAGTTAAGCCAAACGTTTGTGGACACGTGATCATAACACTCATACGAGGTTGTTGAACATCTCATGACAGATTTATATTCACTATACTTCACTGTTCTAATAACTTAATTTTTTGGGAAGGGTTTACATTAGTTCTTGGAGTACGGCTATGAGGATTGGTGCTCATTCAGCATGAAGAAGATCTGGAACCGATGTTAGGTGAGGTGGTTTTGGGGTGCCGTCACAGTTTCATTGTTCTTCCTCTCCACGGTCGAACTGTGTTCATTCAGTTTAGCTCAGTCTTTATTCGTCAAATTTGTGGTATGCGGCAAAATATACCGCAGTAGTGAAACTCGCGCAGCTTGAACGTGCATGCGAGTTTGTCGACGGGGCACAGCTCCAGGCCGCACGTGTTCCGAGTAGTGAAAAGGAAGTTGTGTTGTGCATTTGTTGTTGGAAACGGGTCTCTCGACAGAGGAAAAAGTATTTATAGTCGAGTATCATTTCCGCTCATACGGAAGCGGTCGTGAAAGGGGACGTTTAAAAAAAGTGGCAGGACAATTACTTCCCGTTCCTCCAATCTTACACTACCTGATGCCTATTTGTAAACGAGAGTGTGTTCAACTGTCAAGATCCACCAAGAACCGTTCCTGCATTACACGAGCAAATTGTCTCCTTTTGCAGGAGTCTGCAGCAGTGACCTTGGTTTCCAGGAATCCGGGTTGAGAATCTGCGTGAACGATATGTCTACAGCGAGGCGCCGCGCACACACTTCTAACACCAACATTACGCATACCGTGGTACATCAACACGCTCATAGTGTGCATGTTAGTTTCTTCCAGGAGAAATAAACTCAAAGATGACGACATGGTGGTGATGTTCATCTTTTCACTGTAGATTTTGGCGCTACTGTGCTTTATTGCACAGTGTAATTCTCAATTCTTCGCATATCCCAGGTTCTTGTCAGCGCGCAGAGTCAGCCATTATACGGTGCCCCCGGAGCACATTGGGTTAAGGGCCATGCCCAATGGCACAATAGCGGCAACCTGGCAGAACTTCGAATCAGTATCTCCGAGTCTTAACACACTGAGCCAGGGGCACTGCCATGCCGAAATGGATTTGGGTCACTTTGCTTTAGTGAGGAAATTGTAACGCTAGAGAAATACAAAGACATTTTAGATAAGAGTGTGATTCTAATTTAGGTTTGGAGGAGACTAGGGATGAAACGATTCCTCGAGTAACTCGATTACAAAAAATGATCGACGCAAAATCTTCTGCCTCGAAGCTTCTTTTAATTAACTTTAAAAGCTTGCGTTATGTTTTTGCGCAATTATGTGTTGACAGCGCGCTTTTGACAAAGTGCGCTTCCAGATGCAAGCCGCCAGTAAACACTGACTAATAAGAAGCGCTTACGTCACCCACAAAGCGGACAGAGACGCAAACAGTTAGCTATGTATTGATTTGAGGGAACGTTCTGTTGTGGGCTGCAAAATGGAAGGGAGCGATAAAATTATCAGTGAGCCAAGAGGAGAACTTTTTGTTCTGAAAGTTAAGTTGCACAACTTGGTGTTTTTGATTAATTATTTATTTTAATGTTTGCCTTAGTTTGTTTGATAGTCATTTCAAATACCTTTTTTTTTTTAGTTTTTGCATCTGAGAAAAGGCTTTAAAATAAGAATGTATGACACTGTAATGCACTTA
>JAQMYG010000020.1:15515113-15525430 GCA_030014215.1 Clariallabes teugelsi
TTGTTTGATATGCTACCCTTGACTGTTCCACTTTTTAATATGCAAATAAATTTAATTAAAGAAATGGGAACACACGTTTTACTGTGACAGAATGAGAACTGCCTAGAGAGACAATTTAAAAATGGGTTGTTTACATAACCTGAGCAGCAACCTCATTTCCCTTCTCATCTGTTTCAACCACTTATCATCAGCACTATACTAAATCAACACCCTGATCATCGCTCATCTGCACACTTTTCTCACTGGTTAATGCCTTAACTTTTTGAATGATACATAGGTCACTATGTGGCTTAACAAAAAAAAAAAAAAAAAAAAACACATTCCTCTGTAACTGCTCAGGTACAGGGACTAGACTTAAAACTAGAGCCATAAACGAGAGTCCTTCAGGAAGCCTGGAAAACAACTCCTAAAGACAACATTAAATAGACAAGAAAGTCTGACTCTTTGAAAGCAAAGAAATAAAGAAAATATCTCTTGCTAATCAAATACTTGATGGGGACGGCAAATATACTAGACACAGGCAGCAGAAACTACACTACAACAGCACAGTAACGCTGTTAAAACCCCTACTGCTTTGGTAATGGAAAATAAATATAGCAGAACAATGGATTCAAATCAAATGACACGGGCAAATATATAAACTGTAAACATTTTCCTGGCTCCCATGGATACCTGCTTTGTTTGCTGCAGGTGTCTGGTAATGAGGTTCTACTGTGTGTGGGCTCGACTACATTAAAACAGGCCCGTGCTTAACATAACATCGTCATGACAGAAGCTTTATAAACAGCATCCATTACAAGCTTGGCAAACAAAGGCGCTATTGAAACCACAGGTTGACGAGACGTGGACGGCGCAGTACCTGAGCTGAAGAGGGATGCATCGCTGGAAGTGTGCTGGAGGGAGGAGTGTCTGTAAAACTGACCCAGTTTTCCTGAACAGGAGGAGGAGAGTGAGCAGACCACATCCCGTCACCCGCTACTGGACCTTTAATGGTGAACAGTGTTGAGAGAAGGGCAGGGGATGAGGAAGATGGGGTTAGACACCCAACACACACATTTTAAACAAGATCTGCAGCTGGTATCTTTCTTTGTGGTATCTTTGAGGCCTTTATTTAGGTCTGTTACATGATTTGTGTAGGTCATCGACATATTTGTGTTAAAAACTCTTCCCCGCTCCCAATGGATACGATTATTGGAAAAGGAGGGTGAATAAAAACTAGACATTTTCAAGACTTTTTTTCCACAACAAAATACAGAAAACATAATTTCAAAGTCTAGCACCACAGCCAATTCTCACTCAAATGATCTAAAATGTTAACAAAATGTGTAAATACTAACTTATCGCAGAATTACATGTAAAACATTAAACTTGCTATGCAACAGAAACTTGATGAGCAGTACGATAAGCGTCTTGTTTTCAGTGATGAGGCCACATTTAATATGAAAGTCAACAAGTATAATGTTCGCATTTGGGAGGAAGAAAATCCCCACACAGTTGAGCACATGAGGGACTCGCCAAAAGTGAACATGTTGGAGCAGGAACACCGGCTTGACGCGTGTCGTGTCACATGAGTGAACATTTATGAAGCTTTGTGAAATCGGTTATATGGTAAAATCTATATCCATTTTAATATGTTGTCCTTTTATTGTTCAACATGAGGCCTATTTAATATCGTTTGCCTAGGACATGTTGTTACTCAGATATTCATATCTCAAATTTGGCACGTCCTGTATTTATCTTTTTGTTTGAATATATATATATATATATATATATTTTTTTTTTTTTATTAAATAAAAATGTATTCTTTTATGCCCATTTTTAATAAAGGGTGCCATTAATTCTGACGGAATCTTTCACAGTTGGCAGGTATCTATTATAGATACCGCCTGATCAACCAATCCCTGTAGGTAATGATGTGCAGAGTGTGGAGATCTACAAGAGAGTGCTTGGAACTTGATTTTTGCAAATGCATCCGGTTGAAAACGAGAAGGAGGAGTCCGGTGTCGAATGCAGGCTTGTTCACAATAAATAAACGCAGCTTATTGCAACAGAGAAAAGAAAAAGGGGTTGAAGTCAGATAACATTTACAGCATGTCAGTTATTAAAGCTAAATAAAAGAAAACTCAGATTTAAGACTTTCTTTCACAGCCTATAACAGGACAGCTGTTCAATACTGTGAAGAGTGCACATTATCTCAGAGAGGAAGTGACTCAGAGATCTTATGATAAAATGTATTCCGCTTTTTTGAAAAACAAAATCACATGATCAGCCCAAGGGTAAGTATAAAAAAATAATAATAAAAAAAAGGAGAAAAAAGAAACAGGCACTGAATATATTAAGTTGATTTTATTTGTTTATGAAAGAAAATTAACGATGTACCTGATTGTGCTTCTCTGAACGGAGGCCACGAGGCTCCAGCCACCACGGCCTGCCGTTCCGCGCCGCCACCGCTGGCTTGGCGCTTGTGCTTCCTCCATGCGGGAGGTGAGGTGGGCGGAGACTGGTGAGGGGACACTACGGGAGACGTGGTATCTGGCTGGGGTCAGAAGACATGCAACATAAATTTTTCACTTCGTCCATTAAGGTGTAACTTCAAACTAGTATAAAGTGCTGTGGAAAAATTAATTTTTTTAAATAAATCAATAAATCAATTTTTTTTGGAGTGGCTTAGTCAAAGTCCGAACTTAAGTCCGATTGAGATGCTTACACATGCTGTTCATGCTTAAATATCTTCTAATGTGGTCGAATTAAAACAATTCTGTAAATAAGAATCGGACAAAATTTCTTCACAGCGACGAGATTGTAGGTTTTGTGGCACAATCAATGATCAGGTCTAGGGGGCAATTACTTTTTCACATAAAAAGTAAATCTATAAAAATAGATTTAAACCCCCCCCCCCCCTTTAACAAATGAAATAATCATTTTAAAACTGAATTTATTTAAATATCTTTGTATGATTTAACACTTTTTAAAAACTGAATCATTCAAGTGTGACAAATATCATTAAAAAAATAAATTAGGAAGGAGCAAATACTTTTTCACAGAAGCGTAACTAGGCAAAATTGATAAACATTGCAGAAAAAAGATAAACATTAAAGGGAAATGTATACAAACTTCCCCACACTTGATATGCAGTTGATCAGCCAAACACACACAAACACAAACACACACACACACACACAGAAACAACACTTGTGCTATTTACTGTTTGTGCATAAACAGTGTCAACCTGCGTTAATAAAACAATGCACACCTGAAACTATTTCACTCCTGACCTAAACAAGACCTGGACTGACAAATACAACACCCAAATGTGTATGTGCCAAGATTCAAGATGGCTGCTGTGACTTTAAGTCCTCCTTTTTCCTCTTTTCACAAGTGAATGTGTAACAGTGTCGGAAATCACACAGCGTACATAAGCTTGCCTGTTGGAGGTTAACACATCTTAACTGATTGACTATCGTTCGAGTAAGGTGAGTACATTTACCAGAAAACAAACATTCATATAAACACAGCTTTATATCAATGTTTACAGAACGTACGTTTAGATTTACAAGACAAAGACAGAGAAAACTCTGAGGCGATCAAAGGAAGAAAGCTCGAGAGGAACCGCATGCGAAAGGGAACTCGCATTACTGATGATTAACAGCAGATAGCTGGCTTATAAATCATTACAATGCAGACTTTACAGTAAACACGTCTACATATTTGTATACAAACTACTGAAAAAAATATGCACCAAGTTAACTATGAAGGATAAATATGTCTGCATTTGAACTATTCCTTTACCGGCGGGAATCATAAAAGCGGTCAGGATGGGAGCAGGACACTGACCTGGGCATCGACAGGGGGTGCGCAGGGCTGTATCACTTCGTGCGTGGACACTTTTTTGGTTGGAACCCGGCCCGGGGGTCTGGGGATCACACTGGAGTACGGCCCCTGGTTCTCTGCGTCCGGGTACGCAGTCGCGTGCCTGGCCTCCTGTTCGTTCTTAGCCAATACAAAGCGGGGGAGGGGCAGGTCTTTGACTGCAAAATCAAATACAGACTTTTACTTCATGTAGGAATACATTTCTCGACACCGGTGAGTCAAGGGTCGGTGTTTTCTCAAGTTGACAACTTTGGGTCTTTCATGCAAACAGGATTCATACACATGCATAAAAAAAATAACTCCAGGATGTTAAATAACATTTCGGACACGACTTTGACAATATGTTACTCTCTGAGCTGAAGCAGTGGGTGGCGGGTGTGAGCATCTGGTCTGTGAGGGTAAAAGTACAGATCAGTGTGGTGCTTCACAAATTCAAGCCATATAATAAACAAACTAAAAATTGTGGTATTTACCTTGAACCCTAACCGATTACACCAACAGCTACATGAAATAATAAAAATAAAAAATAAATAAACAAGTTAAAAAAAAATTTTTTTTAAAAAAAGACTACATTTTCTAGTCGGAATTTCTGACTTATGACTAGGAAACATCAAATTAATTCATACTTGTAAGCTTGAGCTTTACTTCAACTCCGATTGCATTGTGACTAACACTTATGTTAAGTCTACGTTGGTTCCATGTGAGATTTTGAGTTTATTTAAACCAGTCGTGGCTGGATCCTGTTAATACAACATCAAATGATCGCAAATGATCTTAAGCAATATCTCACAAGCGGGAGCGCTGTTGTGCTGGACATCTGTATGACGACGATATTCAGCACAACAGCATGATGTGTGATATTGCTTTTATACAACAGTTCCACAAACACAATTCATCATCAACAGAAAACAAATTGCGTTAAATAAATAAAATAAAATAAAAACTAGTGAGCTATGTAGGGTGTACAACCACTTGTTCCACACACCCCTAGTGCCCTTGATCAGTGGTTAGAGAGGGATTTGTCATTTAGCCTTGTGTTAGGAGCAAGTTAGCTTTTGTTCGTTAGCCGTGAATAAAAGAACACAGATTTGTTCAGATATAATTCGGAATGACTTGGAAGAAATTAGCTTCTTTTAATTAGGTTAGCGTACCGTTCTAACCGTTATTAGGACACCTGTGATGCGTCACCAGTGCTGTTACACTCTATTATCACCACTGGTGGAATGCTCGTGCAATCAGATTACTCGGATGGAAATAACTTATTTAATTTAAACCAACTTATACAACAATGACATCACATTTTAATGAGAAAATTTTACATAAACAATAATTACACTTTATACGCTACATCTTAAATCTGACCGACCAACCTTTATGAACGATGACAAAACTTGCTTCTGATTATTAACTGCATTTCCCCCCAAAAATTCAAATTTTAATGAATTGTGATATGGACCGGGTTTGACCAAAAGCACATATTGCCATGGTAACTCAGCAGTACTTATGATTTGCTGACTGAATTTGACATAAAATAGCTTGGCTTGTTGAAATGAGCCCGATTAATCGACTTGGTGGAATAAATGGACAAATGTCACCATAACCCTAAAAATAAGTGCACATTTAGTGCACGGCAAAAACTTTTCAATTTGTAAATGTGATATGTAGAATGATTAAAAGTTTTTTGTTTATATACAACAAATTATACCTTTTTAAAAAGTAAAAAAAAAAAAAAAAAACATCCTATATTACAGTAATAGCAACAACCTTGATGCTGCAGAACAAAACGTTCTTTCAAACTGTATCTCTGCTTTATAGTCCCATTTACTGTGATTTCCTGTTGACTCATTTTCTATTCTCTTACAGTATCTTCTGGCATACAAGGGATGCCCTTATTTCCTGCTCTTTAAAAAAAAAAAAAAACTCTATCCGCTTTTTATTCATTTTTCATCTATGAAACCGGTCATTTCCTGATCTCTAATACAGGAGCTTGAGCTTTCAGGCTTGAAACTGACGACCCGTAGATTTTAGGATATTGCTAACAGAAAGAGATTGAACACTGTGGTGTAGAGTTTAATCAGTGAAGTGGGATAAAAATTTATTAGAAATTAAATAAAATGGCCAATTTAAGTGGACTTACATAAGCTTTAGTGTTTATGGAATAAAAACAGTCATCCACAGAAGTCGATGCATTGGTAGGTTTTTCCCCAAATACATGATGTTTACTAAAAGTCTACTTCTGCTTACCGGTGTTCAGGCTCTCGACGCGAAGCGGCAGTCCGGACTGAGCTATTGCAATAAGTTTCAAAGCGATGTAAAACTGGCTCCTCCCAAAGTGACCAAGACGAGTCGCACCGCACAGCTCTGTTATCTGAAACAACACAACGAAAAGAGAAATCATGCTGAAGTACCAGAACCATTATTAAGAAAGTATCTACCATGACTAAGCACTTCTGTAAGATTACAGATTAAGTAAGGCATCTTCTTTTCATTTTTTCTGGCAGCGGTTTTTCTTCTTTTTTTTTTTTTAGTAACAAAGTGGAGTGTAAACATCTCTGGCCATCTCTGATCATCAAGATCAAACGCATAAAGCCTGGTGAGAAAGTGAAAAGCTCTGCACCACAGATAGACACGCCCCTCTGCATACAGGTTTGTCACTCGGTGCGCTGGATCCTCGGTGCTGAAACGATGAGGGAGCGAAACTCCTCGTCTGATGACTCACCACAAAATGGGGTTTTTGGCTTCAAGTGTTTCACAACTATTCAAGGCAAGAGACAGTGTTCGTGGCCTTGATCTGACTTCTGAGAAATCAAAGGCACAAACACTGGATCAACAACACGTGTTATATATGTAAATTTTTTTTTACGTGTTTACATTTAGCCTTTCTGAGAAAACGTGTCAATAGCTCCAAGGATACAGAGTACTTTAAGATCTGAAAGCAAAAACAAATACTTTTTATCCAGACTGTCCGTCCTTAGTGAACAAAGAAACAATCCTGGAGAGAAAGACGTACATATTGTTTGTGTGTTTAGTGAAGACTTCACACCTATGAAGAATAAGACGATAGCAAGTATCCGTGACGAGTAGAAAAGTTTCCATACAGACTTCACTTGTACGTACAGTTTATAAAATTGACGACAATAGACTTTCAATCTCTATCTATGTAAAATAAATATACAGTGTTCTACATGTTCATGAAAATTAAAAACATCATTAGCCTGTGACCATGTGGTATTGATATAAATACATGTCAAATCATCATTTTATAACTTAGTACTACAAAAAAAATAATAACTCAACAGGGCTTTATACGCAATTACAGCTAGTCCACTACTTACGAACATTTGAGTTACTGAGCTGACTCATTAGGCATGTTTAAAAAGGCTTACAGTTTTTGGCCACTTTGGTGATGGCGGTGTGGAGAAAATGGACAGATGCACCGCTCAGATTTAGCCAAGTGGATTGGTATGCTTTACTTTGTATAATTATGTCAAAGGTGTACAAGACTCACTTTGTCAGACTTGGGAACAAATTCGACTTACGAACGTGCTCCCGGAAGGAGACTCGTTCAGTACCTGTATTTAACTAAAAGATGCATTAATGTCTGTCTTTCAGTGAGTCACTATGTACGAGATAACTACTGATACAATTCTGACATTCTCCTAAAAACAGTACAGACTTGCTCTAAACCTTGAATTCTGTTTAGTAAACTCTCCTCAAATTGGTCCTTAAATACATCTTTTATATATTTAAATCTTTTCTGTTTGGAAATGTGTTTAATCCAACAACTTATAGACAATTGTGGAAGCTTTAAATGTCTCAGGTTACATTTATTATTATTATTATTATTATTACTACTACTACTACTATTATTAGATTTTCCTAATTTCCTCTTGTTCACCCAAGAGCAAAATAAGCAGAATATCGTTTTTCTCGGTTTTATATACAAAATCATAATCAACCAAACTGGCAATAATTTAATTTCACTCTGACTTTTAATATTGCTTTCAGAAAGACTTCTAAACGGGTCAAAAGAATGCAACAGGTTCCCAGTCTAACACACCCATTATAAATCAGGGGGAAAAACAGGCAGTTAATGAGGTGATTAGATCACGTAGGTGTGTTAGAGCAAAGAAAACACCCCAGGACCTGAGGGAATCTTTCTCTGTTGTCTTGGTCAATTTTCATGACATGAATAAAGTCAATGGATCGCACTGCCCAAAAGAAAAAAAAGAAAAAAGGAAAAATCTGTGCCCGGTCCGATACAGCATTTCAGGTCTGTATTCATCTATAAACCATCCATCTATCTAACCATCAAACGTTAAAAAAAAAAAAAAAAAAAAAAAAAAAAGTACAGCTGTAATTACTCAAGCAATTTGTTTACAATGGCTGGTTCACACATTAGTTAATCTAGTCTAAACATTTAATCTGGTTTTCTGTGCAGGAGAGATAAAGTCAGGTCAACACAACACAAGGAGACAGCTGCACACATTTTGTAAAAAAACAAACTAGAAGATTGTGAGATTACACAATATAAATCTTGCAAATTATTTTATATACACTGCCTGGTCAAATTATTAGCCTGCATCAATCAAATGACGCAAATGAGGAGATTTTAAATGACTGAAATTGGGTTGAGAATTCTTCAACACCTCATCCAAACCGTGAGGAATAGGGCGAGGGAAAAACTAAATTATAAAATCACTAAAACGCCTGGTGTGGTTGTATAGTAAAAAAATATATAAATAAATAACATTTTATATATGAGAAATCACATTAAATCACACTAAACAGGTGTGTGACCATAAGAAAACTCATCTGGAAATAAAAAATTTGCTAGGGAGAATAAAGCTTGGACTTTGAAGTGATGGAAAAAGGTCATGTGATCTGATTTAAGGAAGCGATGCACCCATCATGCATAGTGTCCACTGTACAAGCCTCTGGAGGCAGTGTTATGATCTGGGGTTGCTTCAGTCGCTTGGGTCTAAGCTCAGCAATGTTACATGGCAATAAAATAAAGTCAGCTGTCGACCTGAACGTACTGAATGACCAGGTTATTACATCTACAGAGTTTTTTTTTTTCCTTCCCCTGATAGCAAAAACAAATTCCATTTCAAAGTTGAAATGCCAGTTAAAATCTTAGCATGTGTTAGCAAAGTATAATACAGGACATATGACAAATAACCAACTGATAGTAGACACCTAATTATCACATCTATCTGTGGGCTGTCCCCAAAACTGTTGCACACAGTTGCACAGAAAGTCCTGTGTGTGCTATAGCGTGCAATTTTCCTGCACTAGAACTAAGAGGCCCAAACCTGATCAAGCATGACAATGCACTTGTGCGCAAACCGAGCATCGTGAAGAAATAGTTTGCACAGAGTCATGACCTCAAGCCCAATGAACAACTTTGAGCTAAACTAAATTCCAGGCTGATTTCACTAATGCTCTTGCGGCTGAACGAACACCAATCCACACGTCTAAGATCCGAAATCTTGGGGGAAAACATCCCAGAAAAGTGGGGACTAAACCTGGGATGAGTGTCAGGTTTAAATAAAGCGGATGGATCGAAAAAGGTATCCGGTCCAATGCACTGTTGCATGTTTTCAGAATACTGAGCGAGTTTGAGAAAACATATTCTGTTCTGAGACTGAAAGTAATACTGACAGTGCAAATTACATTGTATGATATCCAAAGAGTTCAGAAAGTCAGGAACCAACACGAGTTAAACTTTACAAACACAAGTGTGTTCTCATTATTTATTGACACTTCATTTTATAGAGCTTTTTCTGCTTGGAGGTGAAAAATTAACATTGAATGAAAAGGTAGAGATCAGCACTTTGGCACTCTGTCTTCACTGAAAGGCAAACTGTGGTCCGGACCCTGATGCTTTTCTGATAAATGAGAATAAATGAATATACCATTAACCTAGTGCTTCTCCCTCTAAGTGGGCGTGGCTATACGAGCCAGTCAACAGAGCCAATCAACGCAATAGTTTACAGTGAATAGACAGTTAAAACCAGTTTGTCTCGTATGTTGTAAAATCCATGGCGATAATAAAAAGCAGTACTGTAATGTTATAAGACAAAACACGGGCCATTTGAGCAAATGTATTCGGAACTGAGGGCATGTAAAATACCCAAACTGAGAGACCGGTATGACAGAGCAACCAGAGTCCATTCACATTCATTTACAGTCCAGCAGCGTGCAAATGTAGATTCAATAAAGAATGATTAACGATCATGCTGTTTGTATTCCATACAAGTACAGGGAATTATACAAGGCTGTCCAAGTTCAAATTGTCCACGTAAGTATTGTTGAAATGCTATGAAATTTTTTAATTGCTTATTTTTTTTAGACTGCATATATAAAGACCTGGGCCCGTATTCACAAAGCTTCTTAGAATTCTCTCAGAGAGCTCCTATCTTAGCTTAAAAAGTCCTAGCTGGG
>JAQMYG010000020.1:15530865-15544044 GCA_030014215.1 Clariallabes teugelsi
TGCAAATATGCATGAATGGTGACCTGTGAAAGTGTCATGTGAAAGTGTCATGTGCTATGGTCCAGATGTATAAATATAAATATTTAGTTTAAATAAATATTTAAATATTAAATATTTAGTAATATTTAAATTATTAAAGTGCAGTGCACTTAAAGTGTCATCCCATAATTAAGCAATATCACAGTGCTGTACTGCTGGATAAAGCACGACTGTGATACAGTCATAGGCATGAGTGTGCAGCCTGTCCAGCCATATATCCAGGAATAAGGCATGACCTTGAGTGTTATAGTTCTTCTACACAACAGTTCCATTTATTAACACCATTCACCATTTTTAACACAAATTATAATCTATTATTTTGATATTATCTTAATATCCCAAACCCCCACAATAAACTTCACAGCTCCACCACCACCCCCATGAATCACATCCACCTTGTCCAGCAACAACAATGTGTCCTCTACTCCCCACACCACTCTCTATTTTAAAAAGTCCGGTGAAGAGGCAGCTGGAGAGACTGAATCAAAACAAGGCTGCAGGTCCTGATGATATCAGCTAAAGAGCACCTGTTTAACATCAGCATGACTCAGGAGAAGGTCCCCACACTGTGGAAGACATCCTGCCTTTCAGTCACAAAGAAGTCACCTCTATCCACCCTGGCCATCCAGACTAGTTGCTCTTACATCCCATGTAATAAAGGTTTTGGAGAGGATGGTCCTGGTTCATACTGTATAAGACCTCAGGTTATCACCTTCTTAGACCCACTGCAATTTGCTTACTGTCTACTCAGGATGGTGTGGACAATGATGTGATTTATCTTCTTCAGCAAACTCTTTCTCTCCTGAGTAAAGCAGGCAGCACTGTCATAAGTAGTGTAGTGAGTAAAGCAGGCAGCAGGCATACTGTATATATGTACATTATATCTGCATTGCCCTATGGTCACATCCTTCATTTATTTCATCCTCGTTTATTTAAGATTTGCTGGTTATATTCTTGCTGGTTTACTCACCTTCTATACTTCTTTATCCTGTATTCAGGGTCGCGGGGACCTGGAGCCTATCCCAGGAGACTTAGGGTACGAGGCAGGGTATACCCTGGACAGGGTGCCAATCCATTGCAGGGCACACACACATACACACACTCACACACTACGGGCAATTTTTTGGGAATGCCAATTAGCCTAACCTGCATATCTTTGGACTGTGGGAGGAAACCGGAGTACCCGGAGGAAACCCACCAAGCACGTGGAGAACAGCAAACTCCATGCACACAGACGGGAATCAATCCTGGCTGGGAATCGAACCCGGACCCTGGAGGTGCAACGCGACAGTGCTAACCACTAAATTCAATTACTATTTCAATTTGCTGGTGCACCTTAAGTACAGTTTCTTTCCCACCTGTATATAAAATCAGCATGCATGTGTATAGAGAAACCATACTGTATATTCATATTAATAGATGCAATTTTTACCTCATTCATTCATGTTAAATTGTAAACAGTGTATCTCTTATGTTTTTTTGTACTTAAAACGTTTAACTTTACCTTTTCCTCCTCCTTCTTGCTTATTTGGTGTATAATATTTGAACTGTCTGCCGTAACAATCCAACTGTCCCTTTGGGATTAATAATGTATGTATGTATCTATGTATGTATGTATGTATGTATCTATCTATCTATCTATCTATCTATCTATCTATCCATCCATCCATCTACTGATTTGCTTCTTTATATAACCAGTTATTTTGCCCTGCTGACATATATTCTTTCGTGAGCGGCGGAACTCACTAACCGCGACAGGAGAAGCTGGAGACCGACAGTCAGTGTACTTAACAGGGTAAAAGTAGCTTTAAAATCTTGTCAGTGCTATGTAACCAAAATGTGAGGAGAATAAACCATGGAGATGGTGAACAGTCCTGTAAATCTCACAAGTTTCTTTTTCAATTTTCACTTATTCCTCTTTAGAATATCAGTTATATAAACTTCTGGGGTCCGAGGTTAAGTCCCAAATAGCGTAAATGAGTTCTGGCAGGCAGCTGCTCTCTCCTCAGTACTAAGGAACATACAGACCTACTTTCACCCATTAATAGTTAGTGTAATTAATGATTGTAGAACACCTGGGATGTGGAGTGATTAAATATATAAAGGCTTGAATTTGCTAGAGAGCATAAACATTGAGTTTGGAGCAATGAAAAAAGGTAGAGTCTCATATGGTCTGATGAGTCCAGACCGACCGCATTCCAGAACGACAGGGTTCAGGTCTCGAGACAAACTCGGCCACTGACAAACACATGAATTGAGTTATTTTTTTTAGAGGACAGTAAATCTTATACTGTTATACAAGCTGCACAAGTTTAATCCAAGTTTAATTTCTACAGTATTGTCCTTTGAAAATATGTGTTTATTGTGCAATCCCTACTACAACTTTAAAAAAAAAAATTTATTATTTTTTTTTTTACATTTTCATGTTTGTGCTTTAGTAATTTATGTACACTTTTAGTACGTACACTTGTACACTTTTAGACTTTTTGTGCACTTGGTATAAGGTTTACTATTTCATACTCTACTCTTTAGTGTTTTATAAACTTTCTTAATACATACTGTATTTAAAAATAGGCAAAAACCAAAGCAGGTGTAGAGCATGTTCGGGGAAAATGCGCCCTCTCGCGGCTGTCCTGGTTTATTACTGCAGTGGGGGGCAGCGGGGTTCCAGCAGTCAGGATGGCCGAGCGGTCTAAGGCGCTGCGTTCAGGTCGCAGTCTCCCCTGGAGGCGTGGGTTCGAATCCCACTTCTGACAAAGCTGTAATTATTGTTTCTTTCTTTCGTTGTACTCAGATTAATCACAGAACAGTGGAGCCATGTGGCTACTTACTCTGAAGGAGACTCATGTCAGAATCGGTGGAAATCAATATCATAAAAAAAAACTTTAGAAATATATACTCAGATGTTAAGTGAACACTTACATTTGGAAGATTTTTTAGAAAATTCTATTTTCAAATGTAAGAAATTAATTATACATTTAAAAGACTTCAATTTTTTAACGCATTAATTTCAAGAGGATTTGTCATGCATTACAAACTATACAAACTAAATGTTTAATAAATTATTATACGATCTTTGTTATTCTCTGGTCAAAAATATAAGCCGAATATGTATTGTGACTCTAAAAACTATAGTATTTTTGTACGCCAGTGCTTTAGTACTTTTTGTACACTTACACAACTTTTAGCATTTCGTACACTTGAAAATGTATAGACTTCAGTATTGAATACATCAGGAGCATTCGGAGAAAGTGCGCCCTCTCGTGGCTGTCATGGTTTATTACTGCAAGCTACTACACAAATAAGCAGTCAGGATGGCCGAGCGGTCTAAGGCGCTGCGTTCAGGTCGCAGTCTCCCCTGGAGGCGTGGGTTCGAATCCCACTTCTGACATATGTGCTCTTTTACAATTCTACAGCTTTTGTGACCAAGGGATTCTGAATTTGGAGTCAAGGAAAAGGTAGACCATTAGTGCTCAGCTACTGAGACAATCACTAGCTTTGATTTTCATCCACTGAAATAGTGCATAATCCAATTGATAAAAAAAAAAATGAGTGTGCTGACATTATTGCTTTGACATTATTTTATCTTGTAGAATCTTTATCTTGTATAATTTCCTTTGCGGCCTGTCGGATAACACGATGTTTTGGCTCTTCAGCCAAAAAGGCAGGAACGTTGAGCAGATCAGTAAAATATCTTTACTTAAACTGACATCCCATCCTGTTATTTAATGGTTGTGAAAATTGCCGCCTTGAAAGAAATAATTACTCCAGTGACTTACAATACTGTCATAAAAATTATTATGTGCCAGAACAAAATGCAATCACACCAGTGGGAAAAAAATAATAAAAATCATGAACTACAACGCTGCTTGCCTCAGCGAAATACTGAAAACACACTACTCTTAAAAAGCAAATGCTTCACTGCATTAACCTCTCCATCCCTTTAATGATAACTCTAAAGATGGGGTTACAGGAATCATATGCTGAATTTGTGTCAGAAGTATGCTGCTTTTTAAACAGGTTTAAAAGTCTTGAAGATCTCCAAAATTTCTGATAAATTTCTTTCAGCTCTAAAAGTACCAACCAATTTATTGTGTATATTTAAGAGTTTTTATTCATGATGATGTGACTAAAACACAACTAAGAGCTGAGGAAGGGTTGGTTAGTCATTAATAGTTACCCACAAACCTACCCAGCGTTACATGTTACGGAAAAAAACAAACAGATAGAAGATGTAGCTTCTCTTTTAAATTTTATCTCACTAAACATGTTAAAATAGAGGATAGAGGATATCATCACACAATAACACTTTTATGTCTGCAAACAATGGATTTGTTGCTACTAAAAGCATGACATTTTACTAAAAGGTTTCTCACTGATATTTTGGAATGTGAACTATTCCTCAAAATCAATACAATGAAAATGTATCCTGCTTTAGCATGAAATACAAACTACTGTTAACAAAATTAGCCCCATGTTATCTCTATATTCAATGAAGAGCTTAACAAAAATAATAACTGTAAAGTAGTAACACAATAGTTGAGTCACAGACAGTCAGAATAGATTATCACTTGGGCTTTAGTGTTTTTCCAAAAACAGCTTGGAATTATCTCTCATTGAGAAGACAGTCAGATGTAAAATGTTTAACATTCACACATGCAGCTTTGAGGATAGCTGTCAGAGCATTTCCACTGCAATAAACCACAAACAATACTACAGTACTTCACTTGGAAATGAATACGGTGGTGATTCCTGGACATTAATTTAAAAGAAAAGTTATGCACATTTAAATAACAAAATGGGGGAGATATTTATTTATTTGTTTGTCTGTTTGCATGCACACATGGTTTAGAAGCCTCTCCAAAAATGAAAACTTTTAAATATATTTTTTTGTAGATCCGTACATTCATCCCAAATCTTTAAATTTTAGAATTGTAAACATTTTTCTTTGTGCAGTTTTTTCTATTGCAGTAAAAATCTTTCTATTCTATCCTGTCTTTCTCTATATAGGTCACAAACAGTCATATAAGCATTTCACTGTATAATAATATACTGTGCATGGTTGTGTATGTGACAAATTCTTTTTTAAAGAATTGTAAATGTCATAAATTATAGATGTCATTGTGTCTTCATAGTTGCTCTGCTCATTGCTGAAGCTGACTGATTTCCACCCAGAATTATTACTAAAACATGATAAAGGTGATCTTACAAAAGTTCTCACAACTCAAAGTAGATGTTAGGAGTTACAGTACGTTAGCAATTTGGTTTGCTAACAGTGATGAAAATGATTTAAACATTTATTAGTAACATTCTTGCCTGTTTTTGTAGCCATGTGTAATATGAATTTTGTTCTGTCATGAACTCCTCTACATATAATACATGATTCAAAACTTAAAAAGTAAACTAATTCTCTAAACGATTTGCTGATTAAAAAAAACAAAACAAAAAACTGGCAAGTCAATAAAAGTCAGACTTAGTATATTCTAGTCTATTTTCATTAAGCTATTAAATACTGGCAACTAAATACTGGCAAATGCTTAGGCAACTAAATCATTCGTTGTATTCCGACCATGTGTTTATTGTGCAATCCCTACTACAACTTAAATTTTTTTTTTTATTTTTTTTTTACATTTTTATGTTTGTGCTTTAGTAATTTCTGTACACAATTAGTACGTACACTTGTACACTTTTAGATTTTTGGTACACTTGGTATAAGGTTTACTATATCATACTCTACTCTTTAGTGTTTTATAAACTTTCGTAATACATACAGTATTTAAAAATAGGCAAAAAATAAAGCAGGTGAAGAGCATCATGTGTTTATCACTGCAGGGTTCTCAAACCACCACGTGGACGTAGCAGTCAGGATGGCCGAGCGGTCTAAGGCGCTGCGTTCAGGTCGCAGTCTCCCCTGGAGGCGTGGGTTCGAATCCCACTTCTGACAAGGTTACATTTTTTCCCCCTCTGGCTTTCCAAGTCCGTGAACCATGTGGAGAAACTAAAAGTGGAAAATTAAGATTTATTATAATACTAAGCGTGATTTCTACATATTTTCTCACACATTTCCCTAGTTCTCTTGACACTGACCATTGTTAAAAGCAGTGTGAAAATTGAATTGAATTGGATTCAATGTACAGTCATGACCCAACTTAGCTCATGGTTTTAGTGAACATTTAAAAAAATAGATTCAATATTAATCTGAACAGTTGCTTCCATTTTAGGTTTCAGGTCTGAAAATGCAGGAAGGATAGGGAAAATATTTAGTATTTAAAATTATATAATTTTGTATACAAATATACACGAAATCGAGTGAGACACCTAAAGGAATAAAAGCCGGTTTGTTCCGCATCATTTCTGACTTTTTGGTCGGAAATAAAATAAAATTAATGTTGAAAAAAATGTTAGTACACTACTGTCTAGCAGCAGCTTTTTACTTTAAATTTTTTAAGCTTTTTAAATATCCACCAGAGGGAGCTGCTGTCCATAAATGTCCACAAGTTCCACACGTTCAGTAAACTGGTATCAATGGCATGCCAATAAAATACAATACTTAAGAGAAAAACTAAATATATGGTTTTGTCGTGTTTAACCTTCCTCTGTATCCACTTACAATTTTCATTAATATGCAGAAAATTATCATTTATTAATTTATTCCTTCTTCGGTAGGAGTAAACACTTGATCCTGGAATTGGAGTGTACTTAAGGGACACTAAGCGCAGGTTAGGAGGGACATTAGTCTGTTACAGTGCTCCATGCACACACTTATTCACACACAAGACGACTTTGATTATCCGGACCACCTGTGTGTGTGTATTTCTAAGAGGTGAGAGGAAACTGGAGAACCTGGAAGAACTCTGCTCAGACATGGGGAGAAGATGTGACACTCCATACAAACAGCAAGAACAAAAGTAGGCTTTAACTATAAAAATGTAAATATAAAAATTACATAATGAAATATTTCCATATGATAAAGCTTTTTGATGGGAAATGTCACCGACGATATTCGGGAAATGTGACTATATAGACATTTGCTTATCAAAGCAGAATCGATGAATACATACTAATCTCCAGATTTTCTGAGTGAAGGCATGATTCAGGTATGACAGTACAGTACATCAGGTAACAGGAAATGTCAACGAATAATGACTCAGAGACTGCTTTTAGTCACAAGTAAAATAAAAGACCACCTCTTATATAGCCATTAGAGATAATTGCATTAATAAGACGACAGACTTGAATATGGACGGGCTAAACAGTAGTGTTGATTAAAGTGTTCATAATGTTAACTCAGAGGACGTGAATAAAATGTTTATTTAAGTATTCATTGTTAATAAAGACCATTAGTGGAATAAAGTATTCATTAAAGTGTTAGGAGTGAGTACAGAGACATAAAGAGGGTAAAGTATTTGTTAAAGTGTTAACAGTACTGTACATAAAAAATACAGAAAGATAATAGGTTTAATAAAACACCTTAATAAGAGTATATATAAAGATATAAGGACTGATATAACATGTTTATTAAACTTTTAAAAGTTTATATAAAGACATCCAGAGATAAAGTTTTATGTGTTTAAGTGTTTTATAAAGAGCTAAAGAGTGTATAAAAAGAGATGGACAGAGATCTAGTGATATGATTAATAAGGTATTTATTGTGTACAAGTGATGAGTGTATATAAAAATCTAGGCTCAAAAATAAACATTGACAATAACATTACGATCACAGACAAGAGAACTGTACAACATTGATTATCAATTATATACAAGTAAACTGGTAACAGGATCATGGGCACCCGAGGCTCATTTATGCTTGCGGGGAGCAAACACCAGCCCATCCAGTCCGATCCGACAGAAATCAGGCAAAAATTATGAAGATGTCCGGAGAGAAAGGTACCAGAACACCCAGTACACCACAGCCCGGTGTGCACGGCGCCCAGCAGGAAAAACGCCCAAGACTTCTGGCTTCAATCTCCAAGATCACTAGATCCCAATCTGATCCAGTACCGGACAAACAATTCTGATCCACAGAGGTCCAACATGACAACCTACAGCACTCAAAGGTGATGCCGCTAACTTCCCAGTGACAGATACCAGGCGATGCATGATGTCTTACAATGTATTACAAGCGGGGTTTCAAAAAGTGGTATTTTTTCCAACCATTTCTGATCAATGCATTCTTATTGGCTAGGAAAATGCACTTCCACAAAAATGGCTCAGGAGCAGTTAATTTAAAGCTTTAAAATTATTAAAGGAGAGGAACATTCATGCCGTGACACCTGTGGCACAAGGGGAACCCAAAACCTAGGTGATTTTAAAGTTAATGTTTTTAATGTTATGGCTGATCAGTGTGTAAAGCAACACAGAGAGACATAAAGTGTTGGGTGAGAGATAAGGTGTTTATATTCACAAGTGTTTATAAAAAGAGACAGGACAGTTTAGTGTTAATTAAAAATGGATAAAGGAATAAAATGTATGTGGTTTTAGTAAAATGGTCCAGAGTTCATTGAAGGAAAGAAGTTAGTCTTAATCTTAATCAGTTCTGGCTACACAGCATGACGATTAAAAAATATACATGTGCTTATATAGAAGCCTTTCTGGTGTGTGATAACGGGGAGGCTTCAGACTTCAGACTAACTGTGTATTTGGGTTTTCGGATATGTCAGGTAGAACGAAAATTATCATTTCTTTTACAAATGATACAATTTACCACTATGGACCAGAATATGGGAATGATGTCACAAAAATAAAAAAGAACTCTCAAAATGAACATATTATTACTATTATTATTATTATTATTAGTAGTAGTAGTAGTAGTATGGTCATAGAAACAATCAAAAACAACAATAAAAACCTGATCATGTTTATCTGTGCTATATATTTTTTTGCCTGTGACCCTTTTATTAATTAATTAATTTATTTATTTATGCTTTTGCTCAGGTATGTTTATACAGTTGGTTAAAAAAATGAAATAAAATTCAGTTCATCATATTGCCTTTTTTGTGCTGAAAAAAGAATGACATTCTATACTGGACAATCCCGAACTCTATATACATGTTTATTAAAAAACAAACAAACAAACAAACAAACAAACAAACAACAACAACAAAAAACAGCAAACCAAATAATATGTAAAATGCTCTGGGGATTTAAGAGCTGCATCAGCTTAACACACTGTATACCCCGACGTGTGTGCATGTTTTTTGCTGAACACTTCTATCAAATCGACATCGATGTCGCATAAAGACTCGCGGTGTTCGAAGACTTTTATGCATTTGTGTATTGATCGATCTGAGGAGTTTAACGCGACGCTACATTGTAACACAGCGCTGCGAGTTGTAACTAAGAGCCGCCTTCCCGCGCTCGCGCTCCGCCGCTCCGACATCGCCAACCCGCTCGCGCTTGCCTGGCGCGCGCGCTGTTCTGCTTCAGGTTCTCCGCGCGCACCCCGACGTCACGTCCGTACTTGAACTTGAATTCCAGTCTTTATTCTTTTGAGTCTGAGGCAACCCCCCTGACCACACACACACACACATGCACATGAACACACACACACACACACACACACATCTACACACGCATGCACAAGTACAGGCGCGCACAGGGTGGGTCCTGTCCTCCCTCCCTCCGTCCCTCCTTCCCTCCCTCCTTGGTGAAGAGCCCCGACGTAAAACGCGAGACGTAATTAATGACTCGGCCTGTGGGTCGCTTTTTGAGAGGCGGCTCAGTCTCGTGCGCCGTGAGTTGCCGTTGCCGCGCGTGTACACCGGGCAGGATGGAGCGCGAGCTTTCCGTCACCTGTCAGAACCACTTCGGGAGGAATTGGGATTTGCGCGTTCTTTGACACGAGCGTGCAACTAATAATACTCACAACAACAACAACAACAGCAGCAGAGCAGAGAAGAGAAGAGAAGAGCAGAGGGAGCCAATATTTACAGACAACTTTTAGGTTGGAGAAGTAGCCCAGGTGCATATGCACAGGAGCTATTCGGCATTAGAGCAGAAATCAGGTGAATAGTTTGAGCACACACACACACATATATATATTTTTTCTTTTTCTCCACTGCTCTTCTGATTATTTGAACCGTGCACACCGGAGACTTCACCCGTCCGTCCTGGGCACCGGGGACTGAAGAGACGAACAGAAAGTTTGCACAGAGAAAGAGGAAGAGGAAGAAGAGGACCGCGCGTGCCTCACGGACTGCTTTAATTCCTCTGTGCTGAGTGTGTGTGAGATGCCGGGCGATGTCCCGCCGCAAGCAGGGCAACCCGCAGCACCTGTCCGTGAGCCAGAGGGAGAGCGTGCAGCGTGAGTAGTCCCACACACACGCAGATTCATGCACACACACACACATACACACACACACAATCATGCACACACACACACACACACACACACACACGTGCATGCACGATCCTAATCAATAGGCCTAATCATTTCACATCGCATTGTCAATAGCAATCTTACACACACTCTCACTAACTCTGGAACACCATTCTTCATTCAATTCATTGCTAAATATTTTATAACTTAAGTTTTATAACTACAGATTTTTTTTTATCTGACCCTTTAAAGAGCTTCTCATTACTCCTGGTTATACTGTAAGTACACACCTCGATCTGGTCTCTGGAATAGATAATTTTTTGATCCATATTTTTTGACGCAATAAAAGGACCCTCAGTCTGGCTGAACTCCAGACTTCACATTAAAGTCTTCAATAATAAGTTTCATGTCCTTTAACAATTTATTCCTGACTAATAAATATTCCTAGAAGTTTTTATTTTATTTTATTTATTTTTCCCAGATTGCTTCACCTTTGAAAGTGGAACCTTGTTTTAAACAATTGTTTAAAAGAAAAACTTGTTTTTTTCAATCCTAATTTACATTATTTAATTTTTCATTTTTTTTTTTTAGAGCATGTGAGACGATTTTTATCAAAAGGATACTCTGAGTGTTTGCCTGAGTGTGTACACTTTCATTTTTCGAGCTGCTTCATGTTCCACGGAAAATATAATCTTAATTTGGGTGATTTATTTCTATACATAATTTTTCTGAAACTTTGAATCACATTGTACTTTCTTTTGGTATTCACCCCATGCCGTAACAGATCACGAGCGAGGGAGCGAGAGCGTGAGATAAGCATCTAGATAAACATGGGTTCTGAAATAAACTGATGCGTTAGGCTTTAGAACAAATTTTGAGTGAAAAGCAGGAGAGGAAAGCACAATCATACAGAACTGTTGTGTTTATGTTATTTTTTCTTTCCACAAAGTAGCTTTGTATAAACACTTTTACTACTAAATTGAGGATGTCTTTCTCAAACAAGTACACAAACACACACACACACATGCACATAAAAAGAATCTTTATACATATATACACATAATAAAAAAATCACTAAGCAAATTTGTGGAACGGTAATACGTGATGTAATTCACACATTCTTTAACAGGATGATTTGTCTTATATTTACCTTAACTCGCAAATTAACACATAGCTATAAGTGAAACCGTGCCCCTTTTATTTTACAGCTCAATCATCATCGTCATCGTCATCATCATCACTTCACAATAATCCGACATTACCTCAATTACAGCTTAAAAAGACTTCACGCACGCATAGACTCAAAATTATATTCGATTCATGTCGTTTCGCCCTCTTTTTTATCAGATGTGAGGACAGATAAACAAGTAACACCCTGAGTTCCTGTCTACAGTTCAACAGCAGCTTAATCAGCGTAATTCATTCAGCCTGTTTCCTTTCCCCGAGCTCGTTTATAGCCACCTACGGATGAAGCTAGATTTCTGTGTGTGTTGAAAATAATCCGTGTGTCATACTGGGATTCTTGAGATGATGTTGCTGGAGGACGTGAGTGTGCTGGTAGCGTCAGTGTCTTAGTCAGGCCTGTGAAAATCCTTCCTGACCTTTAACCTGTATGTCTGTCTGAATGCTCCGTTTTGAAAAATGAGGAAAGTTTGACTCGTCTTCCTTGAGTTCGACTCAAGGAATGACGAACCCTTTAGATTGTAGAGTAAATGTAATCTTCTGTTTGTAGAACGTGTTCTTACAGCATGTGCACGTTTATGAGACCGTTCCTTAATTCCTGTTCAGGCCTCCAAGATGAGAGATGTATAATCTGGATTTATTGACGCGCAATACACATTAAGAGCTCTGAGCAGTGAGTGTAATATTAAATCAGTCTACTTGATTTATATGAACGTACAAATGCGTGCATGAATAATACTCAAGACTACCACATATGTGTTAGTGAGTGTGAGTTCGAGTGAGCGAGAGGAAGCACCGGATGACCTTTGAGCCGACGGTGTCTTTCAAAAACTCGAAACTTTCAGCTGCTCCAGGGCTTCTTCTCCTTTAGCACGCTGTACATCCACGAAGCTAATGCACACACAGTGTAGAGTGAGTTTATGATAGACTTACTGAAAGCATGCCAATAACTTGTTGCACATGTGTGTATGTGTGTGGTTGTGTGCAAGCGCGCGTGCAAACGCGTTGACGTCTTAGTGGATATGTTTGAAGTGAATAATGAGATTATGACTCATATAAAATGCTTTGTTTGTGCACGATGCATGTCCAAGAAAAAGTGTGCACGTTGTATGTGTGCATGTGCGTGTGTTTGTGTGTCTTCATGCCAGAGGTATTAATCTTTACCAAAGGTCAAACGTGAGGGGGGAGAAAAAACCCCAGAACGGCCTCATTTGGATAAGCTAACTTTCTTGGAGCAGGACGTGTCGGTTGAGACGGTTGATCAGTGCAGGTAGAGTGAACCTAGGGTGGTGAGAGCTATAGGTAAAAAAAAGGGTGTGCAAACTGGAGAATCCGCATATTTCACGGTGTAAAATAAATGCAGGCGTGAGCTGCTATATGCAGAATATTTGAGCCGGATGGTTGAACAGAAAGGATGCAGCTTTAATGTTTACGACGACTCAAATTGACTGTGTGTAGCTGACGGATGAAATCAGCACAATATTACAATACATATATATTTATACACATGTAGTAATGAGATGTCATTAACTTTAATTTGTTTGTGTGTGTGTGTGTGTGTGTGTAAAAATATTAGTGGCGCATTATTTAAATTAATGTTTATATTATGAAGTTAAATATAGTTTAACGCAAGTGTATAT
>JAQMYG010000020.1:15544177-15558242 GCA_030014215.1 Clariallabes teugelsi
GGACATTTTTATAAATTTTTTGTATTTTTTCCACAAAATTGCATATTTTATTAAAAAATTAATTAATAATTTTTTTAAATTCTGAAGTTGTCTTTTTTGTGTGGACAGGTATAAAATACCATTAATGATCTGCGCTAATAGTTATGTCAATGACAACTATAGTGAGACAACTGTGTGTGTGTGTGTGTGTGTGTGGGCGTGTGTGTGTGGGTGTTATGTGTTCAGTAGTGCCCTTCTGTACACTTTTGCCATTTTTTCTTTTTTTTTTTTTTACAAAAAACATGAGTCAATGCATGAACGTGACATATATTTCTGTGTAGGAGGGGGCTGTCCATCTTGGACCGGTGGTTCTTTTGAGTGTGCTTGAGAATGCACGCTGTTTCAAAATGATTGCATGGACGCAGACACGCAAAAACACATGCCGTTTCGATTGTGCGCACTGTACGAGAGTGACCACCGTGTCTACTTTGTTGTTCCTCTGATGAGGTGTTGAGCAAAAAAATCGAATCGTCTCAGGGGCGCACGTGGCTCTGGGTCCGTTCCGTCTGGAGCCGTTCATACCTATGTTAGCCATCACCATGGTGGTGTGTGTGTGTGTGTGTGTGTGTGCAGGAGGGTTCGGTCGGTTTAGGAGCATCGATCTGTTCGTTCCATGTGTGTGTATGTGTGTGTGTGACTGCTCCTGAAGAGTCAATAGTCAATAGTGTGACTGATAGGGGGTGCTGTAAGTCTTTAGGAGCTTTGTGCAGTTGTGAAGATTAAACCCCCCCACACCCTACACCCCCTCCACCCTCCCTCTCTCCCTCAAACCCCCCACCCCCCCCAGTCCTGTTTCTTTTGTGTGTGTGTGTGTGTGTGTGTGTGTGAATATGCTTCTTCGGAATTCGTCCTTCCCTCTGATTATAGCCTTCAGGAATAATGTGTGATAAGTGTATTTATCGTGTACACATCCCCCCATGTGGCTACCTGTCATCCCAGGAGTATCGTTCCCCATCCGCGTTCGCTTCCAACCCCTTATCTTAAGCTGGATATAATTCATTCACTTTATTGTCTGTCAATTTTTCCCCTGAGGAACGTGTATGAAATTGCTGCTTTGTGTGTGCGTGTGTGTGTGTCTGTATATATGTGTTTGTGTATTTGTATAAGAGAGAGAGAGAGGGAGAGAGAGTTTGTCACTAAACAATAAATATAATTGAATAAAGTTATGATACTCGGATGCACAGAAACATTTCGTGAAGCGTGTAGTAATTCCAGAACATTAAAACGTCGTGTGCGTGTTTAGTTGTTTTTTTTTTTCTCTCCCACCCGGGCCTGCAGGAGTTTCACACGGCCTTACCGGGAACGTGCGATTCTCTGGAAGCGCAGGTGGTGAGGTTTGCTGATGGTTCGATTGTTAACCAGTTTCTATTTATTTATTTATTTATTTATTTATTTATTTGGCTCTTCATGCTCGTGTCACGATCGTGTGAACGAGACGCTTTTGTCACACAATAGATTTGGAGGGAACACAGTTACTCTTTTTAAAACGTTTATTAATATTGACTGGTCAGTTGAAAAAAAAAAAAAAAACACAATTGAAATTTTTAAAAATTTCCTTTTATTATGAGTATTGATTCCTGAGATAATTAATCAATAATAATAACAACAACATTTTAACTTAATTAATGATAAGAATAAAGATGACTACTAAAAGTCAAATTATTATTATTAATATTAATATTATGATGATTATAATTATTATGACTAATTCTATTTAAAATGTATATTTGATTTCTAATTTAATTAGACATTTGCGTGTGTGTGTGTGTGTGTGTGTGTGTGTGTGTTTGGTTCTCAGCCCCACCTGCATTTTTTTGCACCATGCCCCGTAGCTGTGATGGGTGTTTTTTGTTTTTTTTGGGTCTTTTCTCGGGGGCGAGGGTGCTCCTGTCCGCCATTCCTGTGGCGTTGGGATCTTTGCCAACTCCATGACATTTATGTTCCTCCTCCGGCGATCTTACTCAACCGTGTGTGAACAAACAGGCTGATGCCTCTTTCATCTCACACCGAGAACCGAGTACAGATGGCCAGGTGTGTGTCGGCGACACGGCTTCAGAATCGCTCCGCTGTTAACGTTCAGGCAGCAACGTTCGCCTGGGCGAACACGGAGGGCTTGATAGACACGAGGAGCGCGTTTAGAGCTCCGTAATATTTTTACAGACACATCAGATCAGATCGGATGCTGTTCCATGCTAGAAGAATCTCGGGCCCGTTAACAGGGTTATTAGTGTTAGCGTGTGATGAGAGACGAGAGATAAATGATGGAGAGGAAAATGTGAAGATTGTGAATTTTGTAGGAGATCGCGTGTGTCTGTTTGTTGAATCTACAGCGACGTTAGGACTTCACTCAACCGCCTTTAATTTAAATAATGTTTAAACAACATGCATTATTTAAAAGTAGGCATACAGTGTACAAGGAGCAAGTGATAGCGTGACAGAGCACAAATATTCACACAGGAGGTGGTTGTTTGTCGAGTATCCTTAACCGATCCTTTCCCAAAGTGCACCTGCGAGGCGGCCTGCGGGCTCTGGCGCCCCGTTTGCGGCTTCAGCAAGCGCTCCTCGGCTTCTACCTGTACAGTGCATGTGCACGTCTCCAGCATCCGGTCCAGCGTGCAGAGAAGTAGACCGGAAATAGACATAGCACTGCAGGATCTTGCTATTGCACGGTTGTGACACACGCACACACAGACACACACACACACACACACACACACACAGATACACAGACACACACACACACACCTTGTCTGATCTCAGTTTGTAGTTCACAGGTGTTCTGCTTCGCTTTTCTTTTTGCGGTGTGAAGAAAGAGAAAGGCATTTTTTGTAACTGCAAGACACTACTTGTGCGTTATAGCAAGCGTGCACTATCAGGATCACGCGCCGAGGTCAGCTCGAGGCTGAGTTTGTGCCCTGAAGCCGAGGACGTGGTATTCGTTAGCATCAAGCTCATTTTCTTTTTTTTTTTCTTTCTGTTTAACAAGAACATGTCACGCCGGTGAATGAAATCAAAGATGAAATAAAATCGAATATGAGAAGGAGAGAAGAATAGCAACGATCCAATATTTTGATAAAAAAAATCTAATTTTGCTTTCGTTCAGATATATGCAGTGCTTCTGGTCTAACTTGTTTTTTTTTTTTTTCAGAATCAAAACTTAGAGTTATAAGGATTGTAAAGCTCACTGATAATAAATATCTATCAAACCTAACGTATTTTTTTGCACATAACTACATCCAGCTCTTCAATCATGAGCTTTAGGACACAGTGTGACTTGGTGTAATCTGTAAACAATAAGATAATGCTGAAGTGGGATAACTGGAATCGTGGATAATAATAATAATAATAATAATAATCGGAATAATAAAATTTCCCACCAGATACACAGTAGGAGGAATTGCATTCGTCTCACTTTTAACCTAGGTCTTAAGCACTTTTTTGCCTGCTTTTCACCAAAGCTCCCCTTTAACATCTTAATACCAACGTTAAAACTTTTGAATTAAGACCCTGTCTCATATGTCCTATCTCCAGCAGCCGAGGCCAACCATGAAATGGGCGTCGAGCCGCGTTCACCAGGGGTGTGTCCTCCCAGTCCGATGGGCAACGCTGGAGAAAGAGACCTGCTGACCTGCGGCCAGTGTCAGACCAACTTCCCTCTGGGAGACATCTTGGCCTTCATCGAGCACAAGCGGAGGCTGTGCCGTAGGGCCGGAACCTGCTGCCAGAAACCGGGCGAAGGCGGCGCCACGTCATCATCGCCCGGTGCTCTGCGGGCAGAACTCGCCAGGAGACCCCGCCCAGTGGAGATCGGCATCCAGGTCACACCGGGCGAGGAAGAGGAGGAAAAGCGTCTAACGCCCGCCAGAGGAATCTGCCCCAAGCAAGAGAGTGTACCGACAGGTACGAGGGTGGAGGGGAGGGGGAGGACTTACAGAGAAGTAAACGGTATGTGTGTTGGACTGTACTGAAAAAACAACAAAAAAAAAACATGCTTGCACATATGTTAACCCGTAGGTGTGTGGGGAGAGGCGGAGCTTAGCAAAGAATAACCGGTCAGGAAGTACCCAAGGGTTGGGGTGTGCATTACGTTTTGGCAGCGCATCTGTACTTTCATGTTTGAAAAGGAGAATCTTAATCACATTCACACACATACACACCCACACAAACATGCAGGCGTGCCTCACCTGCACATATACAGTGTGTCTGTATATAGATATTTATACATACGCACATACATATATATATACCTATATACTACATACATACATACATACATATTTTTTTCTTTCATTTTATTGCCCTGAAAACCATTTTCGCCATTGTTACTTCGTAAGGGTGTGTTCACACTTATTGAGGTGCATTCTGAAACTATCAGACATAGCGAGTAGCAGCTACAGTAACTACCTTAACTCGGTATTTAGATTAGATATTATAAGATTAGATAAATCTTTATTAATCCCGAGGGAAATTGCAGTTCTGGAGCAGCTCAGACAAAAGCACAGACTAAAACATACACAAGTACTTAAGCGGGGGAAAAAAAACAATAAAATAAAATAGAGCAAGTACACAAAAATACTGTTTAGATGTATTATTATGAGTAAAAAAAAATGACATAAGGATTTAACCATAGTGTGAGGGCTGTGTTTGTTTCGTTGTGGGTTCGGAGGCAGAATATTAAGAGAAGAGACGCCGCTTGGGGGTCAGTTCGAATCTCGGGTTAAATGTTGCTTCGGATATTCGGATAGAATTATCTCCATATTTGTGCCGTTTCAGTCCACACGAGTGCCGTTTCCAAAAACAGACACGTTAATATTTTTAGTTACATTGCAGCATGAAATATTTCCAATTCAACATGTCATGGATCTCATTACTGTATATGCGCTTTTATATTGCAAGACTGTTCCACCAGAACTTCCATGCAGTCTTCCATGATTGTTCTTATCGCTCGCCCCTCTTGGTCAGGATGCCAAAAGCTCTTGACATGCTTTCTTTCTTTTCTTTCTTTCTTTTTTTTTTCTCCTACAAACTTGACATTTTTCCAAGTTCTGGTCTCTGCTGTGACTGAAAAATGGCAACGTGATCGTTTTCCTTTATAAAAGACGTTGCGTTCCTTCCAACTTGCCGCTTCTAAATCTAGCATTACATTAAAAAAAAAAAAAAAAAAAAGCACTTAGTGTGAAAGCACCCATTGGACGAACATAAGAAAAAAAGATGCGAAAATTGGCAAGAATACAGGAGTATAAGGAAAAAAAAACTTTAAATTTATCTTCATTACTAGAAGCTTTTCCACAGGAGCTAGCTAAGTTAGCTAATCAGCTCAATCAGACGTCCATATTAGGCTCCGCTTGGGGTAAATGAGCAGATATTCAACAGCTGTATTACATATTTAGCGCCTCATTTTCCCCAACATGGTCTCACATTTAGAAATTTGATTGACGTTACTAAGATTAAGGATGGGGATATGGTGTTTATATCATTTCTGATTTGTATGAAATTCAATGAAAGCACATCATACGTACTTGTCTGATTTTTTTTTTTTGTTCTTCTTTCTTGAGATCAGGTTATTTTTTGGTACCAGGTTTTAATCAATGGTTTTGTTGAAGGAAATGAAAGCACACACTTTGCTACAGAAGTCTCAGCCGGTGTTGGGTTGTTGTTTCAATTAAGTCTCATTAGCAAGTCACCACTTGACGTATTCTACACATTTTTGATAGGATCCAAAACATTTCCAGGTGTTTTAACTGTCTTGAGCTCTTCGGCGTTGAAATGAAACTCGGTCGGTCCAAGATGACATCAAACAAACGCACGAAAAACGAATAAGAATACGTACTACGAGACACGCTTGCTCTTCCTCTCTCTCTCTCTCTTTTTCCCCCCTTTTTCCTTCTTTCTTTCTCTCTCTCTCTCTCTCTCTCTTTTTCTTTCTCGTTTGTAATAAAACATCCCCTTGCAGCCCGAAGCACTTTGCCAGCTGAAACCAATTTTCTATTAAAGAAAGAAAGAAAAAAAAAAGAACCCTGAACCTTAGCCTACATGTTGGGGGGATTTAATATATTATGAGAAAAAAGGTTAGGGAAGCTCATTAAAATACAATGGCTCTAAGAAATAGGAAGGTATTATTTATTATTGCTGTTTAGTCGGATGCAAGAGAAAGCAGAGCTGCAGGAGAACATGTTTAATACGATCAACATGAGCACAAGAGCAGCTAATGTACTGTACATTACACACACACACACACACAGGGCTCAACTACTGTGTGTAGGGGATTTCCATTGAGGTAGCTAGTCTAGACCTAGCATAACCCCGGCCCTAAGGTTAAACTTAACCTCAGTACTCGACAAAAAAATATCTTTTTTCTTTTTTCTTTTTTTTTCTCTTTCTCAAAATATAAGCATAAGACAAATGCTGGTCCATTCTACAAGGTCAAAACCAAGGGTGATTTGTTTCTCAGAAAGAGCACACACACCACAACACACAAACACCACAAAGACACTGTTCTCACACCTTTGCATGCAATTCTCTCACTTGTTTTTAGCACAAATCTGTAGTGCATTCAAGCGTTTTAGATTGTACAAAAAAACAAAAAAAACAAAACACAGCTCTTAAAATAATTCTTCGGTTGTGAGTTAGAATCGGCGGTCGAAGGTCACGTAACGTACCGCTCAGCGATGGTCGATTTAGTGCAGTTGTGATAACTGATGGTCAAAAAAGTTAATCTCAGAGAGCGACTGCTGCTGCGATGCTCATTTAAAAAAAAAAGAAAAGAAAAGAAAAGAAGAAGACAGAACTGCTACATAGGCAGTAACGGCTATGATGAAACATGAATGAAACATCTAATGAACAGAAAATAAACCGTATCCTCATTCCTTTTGACTCAGTTTTGAAAATTTGTCTTTTCCGGACAAGCCTTCTGGATCACGCTGATTGATAGCGTAAGCATGATGTAAAAATGTCCTTCGTTACAGCTCTATCGTTAGAGGATCTTCATGGTAAAATTTGGCCGAGCAAACACGTTTAACACAAAGACTGTTAAAGGATCTTGTACGACGTGAAGATTAATAAGTCTATATTGCAACTCTGGCCTAAGACTGACCTGTGAGCAGATTAATTTGATCATAATTATCATAATTTGGTTTTACTGAGATTAAAAGATTAAACTTTAAAAACAACAGTGGGAATCAAATGAAAAAAGTGATTTATATTTTATTGTTTGAAAAATCTATTCTCCATTTAAATAATTGTCTCTGTGGGGATCCATCGTAACCAGCTTGAGTCATGGCATAAATTTTGTTTTGGTCATGGTTATGATTAACATATTATTAACATCCTGAATATTATTTTTGAATCCAGATTTCCAGTCCCTATGTTTATGTAGAACAAATGATCTCATTGTAATTGTTCAGCCATTGAAGCTATTAGTTATATAATTGTTTAACAATAATTTTACATATACAGTACTGCGCAAAAAGTCTTGATCTACCCATCATTTAATTTAATTTAATTAAATATGAAGGAATGAGGGTGATTCAAGACTTTTGCGCAGTACTGCATATGTAAAGTTATCATTAAACAATTATATAACTAATGATATAATTGATAATCTCAGCAGCGACCTCATTTCCCCTCTTGTCTGTTCCAAATCCTCAGCATTCAGCATCAGCAGTATACAGTACTACTGTAATCATAGGCCTGATCGCCTGTAGAACATAATATAAAAACATCTAACTAAAGTTATGAACCAGTGAGAAACAGGTGCAGATGATGACCTGTTTCTCACTGGTTCATACCTTTAGTTAGATGTTTTTATGCTTGAATGATTCATAGGTGACTGTGTGGCTTAACAAACAAAAACATTCCTTTGAAACTGATCAGGTACAGGGACTAGACTGAAAATGAACTGGAAAGTAACAAGACGTGGCATGATGTATTACAATCATGATATCATATTATTATATTGTGCACCAGTTTAGCGAGGTATTATACTTCTTATTTATGGACTATGCTTACACTCATAATTTCTACATCACCAAAGGGTTGTTTAATTCGTAATTCTGATCAGAAGGTGTTGATTAATTTTCTTTTACTGCAGCTCGGACAGTTATTCTGGCTGAAAGGCAAATCACATATTTATATTTATGTTCTTGTTTCAATACTTTTGGTTTTTGAAGTGACACCAATATCACAGTCCTGTACAGTGGATGCTCTACAATAAATCTAATATCAAACACTCACACTCACTGTATACAGGGTCGCAGGTGGCCTAGAGCCTATCCCAGGAGACTTAGGGCATGAGGCGGGGTACAGCCTGGACTGGGTGCCAATCCATCAAAGCTAATATGAAACAGATTTGTAAAATAAAATATAATAATAATAATCTACGTAAATGACTATAATGTTAATATGGTGATGTAGACATTTATTAGATATTTATGAAAGTGCTTTGTACAATAATATTTCGAACAAGTTTTTCACTCCAGGAAAGTCTTTAGTTTCTGGGTGACATTTTTTGCTGGTAAGGGAAAAGCGATAACAGGAACTCACCCATCTAGAGTTAAATGTCGCTAGAAATGGATAAAAAGTGATTGTTGTTGTGAAAATGTAATGCCATCGTTGTGTTTCCTGTGATGTAAGAGGGATAAAACACTGAGAAGTGCTACTCGAGAAAATAATTTCAGCATGATATCAGCTTGATGTGAAGCAAAGTTACTTTTGGAACTGGCTTTTGATTGTTTTCCTACAACAGCACATTACACGTTATTTTATTCCTCACTTAGAAGTGTCAGGGAAAAGCAGGTTATCTGTCGACATGCAGGGTAGAGAGGACCTTGAGGGCAAAACTGCAGTTTCCCAAAGCGTGAAAAATTTGCTTATCAAATTGAAGACAGCGCCGCTTTATGTGTATCTTTGGTGAGGAGGAATGTATGATTCCTGATTGCTCAAGGTTAGAGTTTGATGAGTACACAACGTTAACTGCTCAGGTCCGAACTCTTCGCTGACAGTCTTTCTACTGACAGCAGTTTGCCACAGGCATAAAAAGATTAGCGGCAGAAAACTATGAAAGGGAAAGTGGCCTTCATTTATGTCCATAACCTCTCCTGCTAAGGACGGACTGAGTGTGTAGAGATATGTCCCTCTGTCCGGTGCAGTCCCACAGGGTCGATCCTGGCACGCTGGCAGAACTCGATTACAGCCTTGGCCGTCACTTGAACTCATTTCCTCCCCCCGACATCACGTTCCCGCCGGGGTAGTTTGACAGCATGGCTGGCTCAGGCGTGCGCAAGTTATCCCTGACCTCCAGCTTAAAGGATCAGTGCCACTAAATTTTTACAGAGATCAGCTGTCCTTGTTATCTCAGTGCAGAAAGTTACTTCCAAGAAACTGAAGTAGCTGTCAGACCAGACATGTGACAAAAAGTTTTTTAGGTAATCTGAGGTTGCTAAGACAAGACTAAGAAATCATTAGTAATTACTCAGGAGATAATTCCATAGTTCCAGAGATAGTTTCAGTTTAGCACTCCTGGAGGTAAATTAAATCCAACATGGCCATCAATGGGATTATGAGTTAGATAGTTGAGCAGAATGGAAATGGACTTTCTAGATTTAGGCCCCTGATGTATAGAGGGCGAGTCTCGTTTCAGGGGCCGGATACCTCAAGGGAAACCCCTTGGAGTTGAACTTAAAGGAGTTCCTATTTGCATCACCAGCTGTTTCCGCCAATACCATCACGTCAGTGTAATATAAAGATAATATATATTTATTATTAATCTCATCTTATTATCTGTCCACCATAGTCTCTTATCTTACCCAAAATTCTCATAGCATTTGATGGAGCTTTCTAAATGGGACAGGGTCAGACGTGACGCCGTGACGTAATCGGCCGTTCGCAATTGGCTGTGATGTAATTGGCCGCAATTGGACGTAATCTTTTTAAAGGATGCAGCCCCGTGAAATGAGACACACCTGTAGTGTTACCAATGTGAAGTGTCCATAAGACACACAAGGTAAGCTCCGAAATGTATTCACACGTCAACAAAATCAGCAGTGACTTAAATGGATTCCCCTTAAAAAATATTTATAGGTTTATATTCATACATATAGGAGCTTTAAATTGTAAAGTGGAGCATTAAAAAAAAAAAAAAAGACAAAAAAGGTTTATTTTTTAGTTTTCATTCATTTGTGAGGTTAAAGTTCGCATATATCCAAAGCAAAATAATAATAATAATAAAGTAAAGTGAAAGTAGTCAGCTTTCATTTTATGCCAGCTTTTTTTGTTCAAAAGATTAATTCTTACAACAAGAAAATTTGCTTCATTTTTTTCTGATCCCCCTTTTGATACCATTGTGTCGGTGTTTCTTCTAGTCTTCCTCTATCCATTTTTGTGCCCGCCATGTGTAGTAAAGCAAGTAGAATGTCACATTTTAACTAAGACGTTGTCGTTAAACAGCTACTTAGCAAATCAGTGCTATATTGAGGTTTCACAATTTCACAGATCATCTAACGTCTCATCTCCAAAGCGGTACTGCTTTGTTAGCTAACTAATATTAAATAACTTGTTAACTAGCTTTTATTTATAACGTAGCCCAGCAATAAGTGGCATTAAGGAATTTTAATAACTTCGCTTCATGGAAGTTCATCAGTTAGTGAGTTTTCTTTTCATTTTGGAAAACGATGTTCTTTTGTTTTATAAAAAGCAGAAGTAATCAAAGACTGAATCAAATCAAAATGCTTACAAAATACTTTTGGAACATTAATACAGTTCTAAAATTGAATTTTGTAACTTGTGAGTTTTCTCTCATTATTTTCAGAAATGCATTAAGCACACAAAAGTGGACGAAGGTAGTCTTCATATCCAGAGTTATTTTTATTAATGTAAAGTAATTTAGAAACATTAACAAATATGTTTGTGCATGTATCTCTGTCGTGGGCCAATGACTTTCCAAAACTACCCCCTACATTGTATTATATCAGTACTGTATTGAAACAGGTCACAGGGACTGGCAGCTTTAAATAAAACATAAAAGAAATATTTATTACTAATATTGATTTAGAAGTATGTATGATCTAAAAAGTGTTTCTCAGAATGGTTGAAGCATAGTCAGGAAGGGTTTTTTTTTGTGTTTGTGTGTGTGTGTGTTTGTGTGTAATAGAAGTCACCAGACGTTAATATATTTATTATTGCATCCTTTTAGTCATTAGCCTGTTTAATTTAAATCTAATTAAATTAATTTACACTTTAATAACTAAAAAAAAAAACAAGTACAACAATAAATAATTTAATTAGTTCTGTAAGTTCAGGAATAATACTAATTAGAATAAAAATAAAAAAATTTAAAAGCCAAGTGGCTCTAATAAATAGATGAAATATTACTGTACACATTTAATTAATGAAGTAGATGGATTACAATCAGAAGGGGTTGGAATGTATTTATTTGGAGTATATTTTAACGGAGTGCCTGCTCATAAATGTGTGAGTATAGATGGAGTATTCAGCTTCTCGATGTTAAAAAAAAAAAAAAAAAAAAAAAAAAAAGGTAGTAGACAATTTTTAGTGTTTTCAGTCGTAGTTTGTTCACATTCATATTCAGTGCAGTGGCAGGAATAGCAGGAATATTTCCGGTTTCTAACATTTCCACCCATTTTGTTTTTTAAAGTTTGTACCTGAAGGACTTTTTTTAAGTGACTAATTTGAGTCGAATCAGTGCAGTGCAGAATTTATGCCACGGCGCATGACACAGCTTCCAGATGTGAGCGTAATCACTGGCGAGTGAGAACGCTTCGTCAAACCTTTGAGGTTTGTCTTGTCTAAATGTTCGCTCCACGAGGCCCGAACCCTGATCAAGAGTTCTCCAAGAGCTCTTTTGTTTCCCTGCTGCAGCTGGTGGTCTGCACAACATGTATGCGAGTGTGTGAGATATATGGGATTGTAAACAAGACCCAGAGTGTCACGGTCGAACTCAAAACCTACCGGCTTTGATTACGGTACGTCTCTCAGTATATAAGGCGCTACCTGTTTTTTTTTTTTTTTTTTGCAATACAAATGCCATCAATTTTCCCCTCGTTTGCAAAACCCGCTCAGACAACACCTACCTACACCGTGCTTATTGCAGCCTGAATCTTTTTTTTTCTCTCTCTCTCTTTTTTATTTATTTTTTTTAATCTCCCTAAGCAAGCACACGTCCTCGCACGCTGGCCCTTTGCAGTGTTCGTCTAATCACCGAGCGTGCTCTCATTTAAATATTAGAGTAGTCTTTAATCATGGAAAGTAATCAGTGTCATGCATATTCATATGGTCCCGGTCTAACAGTCTCATTGTCTCGCTTCAGTGCCAAATCATCTCCGCCAGTCTCTCAGCTGCCTGCTCTGATAGCGAGAGCCTGGTGCCGTGCCAAAAATACAAAAAAAAAAAAAAAAAAGCTCGCCATCTCAAGTTTGAAAGAACTTCTCTCGCATTTATATGTCGTCCCTGAAGAGAGAGGTGTGAGCGTGCACGTGTGTGCGAGCATGTGTGTCTGCGCATGTGTGTGTGTGTGTGTGTGTGTGCATCCGTGGGTGTGTTTGTGTGTCAGGAGAGACAGAGAGAGAGAGAGGAGAGAGGAGAGATTTTCGAAAGATGGCGAGACTGATCCCTGTTCCGAGCGATGAATATTTGCGCAGGGGCTCAAGGAAAACTCCATTTGCATAATGACTTTGTAGTTCTGCATTAATTAAATTTGCATATGAAACTGCGTTAATTACCTCTGATCATCTGGTTTCGACTCCGCTGCATTTGATGTCCAGCCTTCAGGGTTGTGATTAGAGGTTACAGTGGCATTTTGTGTGTGTGTTTGTGTGTGTTTGTGTGTATCTGCAGGATAGGTGTGTGTGTGTGTGTCAGTTTAGTTAGTGGCAAGAGATTGTTAGCGGATATGAAAGCCATTTTCTCACACTGTCACTCAGAGTACACAGGATGAGTAAACTGTATCTTCTATACAGATCTGATATAAATCGGCTTAATGTCATGTTTTTTTTTACATTTTTTTATGCATCATGGTATTTTAGATTTTAACTCATTAAATTAGGGTTTGGTAAAATGCTTGAATTAATTGGCAACCTGTCTATAAAAGCCACATGCAGAATGATCTATGAATGATTTATGAAAATGCATCATGGTTTATAATAATGTTTATACATTTACAAGCAGTGTCTAGAACATACAGTACCACCGAGCATGTGATCTGAAATGTGAATCTGTTTATGTTATACGTTTTCATAATAAGGTAATAAGCTGTTGGTCTCGCAGTGGGATTCGTTTATTAAAGAAAATAAATCAGGATCATTATACGCTAGAACAAATGGGACTCGGTATTCATGATATAACGTCTTATGAACTTACAATGCACCATGTTAAACATTCATAATGAGCTATAAAGTGTAATGCATTATACATAGATAATTATAACAATATGTATAAAGTCATACGATGTTATCATGTGCTCATGGTTTATTAAGGAAAGTTTTGCTGAATGGTTTTCATTCAATCAGCATAAAACAAATTGTCTGCAATTGTGAACAAATTGTGGAATATTGTGGCAAGCGTGGTATTACACTGCATTAGATCATTATGTGCACTCTTATAACATTATGTGTATTATGTTATAAATAGACTCCAACATTTAATCTAATCTAATCTAATCTAATCTAATCTAATTTGTTGACCATAGCTTTAGTGTTTGCTCAGACAAAAGTAATTTTACCCTGGACTGAGAGAAGAACCAAAAAAAAAAAAAAACCTCAAGGGCAAGTATGACTAAACAATACAAATATGCTTAAATGTACTGTATATTCTGTAACTGTAATATATGCTGTACAGCTGTTAGGCTTAAACAACAAGGATTTTATGATGAGACATGCATATGTGAGGACATCTTCCTAAATCTGTTCTCATGTACAGTAGTATAATTTTTTTTTTCACATTATTGGAGCAATAATTCGTTCCAGTTTGACTTTTTTGAAGGTTGCGTCTCAAATGTTTCCCATCACATACTGTA
>JAQMYG010000020.1:15558373-15573083 GCA_030014215.1 Clariallabes teugelsi
TGAACAGTTGATATTGAGATGTATATCTGCTACTTCTGCTCTGTAAAGCTTCATAACGGCTCTAATCTGCGGTGCTGTTTGAGGTTAATTGGTGATTTCTGAGCCTGGTAACTCTAAATGAACTTCTCCTCTGCAGCGGAGGTATGCTTTGGTCTTGCTCTTCTGCGAAGATCTTCATGAGAGCCGGTCTCATCATGGTGCTTGATGGGTTTTGCAAATGCACTTGACGACACTGTTCTTGCAAAAACTTTTGCGGAACAGCTGACCTTCGTGTCTTAAAATAACAAACTGACTGCTGTTGTTGTTGTTACAAAATTACCTAATTCCACATGTGTTATTTCATAGTTTAAAAATATATCAGATTGTTCGAGAATGTAGAAAATAACTCAAACAACATTGGCCTAGAAGGTGCGTCCAAACTATTGACTAGTGTGTGGGTATGTGTGTGTGGGTGTGTGTCTGTGAGTGTGTGAGTGCGTGCCTACTGGCGAGAGCATCCACCTTTTCTCATGAAGTGAGTCATATTTGGGGTAAAAAAAAAAGTAAGTTTGCAGTACAAACACGTTCTATTGGCTCGTGAAATCCCCAGGAGGTTTGCACTGCCCCAAAGACTTATGGGACGGGGATCGGAGGCATGGCTTTTGGGGCTGGCCCAGACCGCCCGATGGAAGGCTGATTGGTTTCTCGACCCTGCTCCATGCTGGATCGGTTAAAGTGTGGCAGAAAAGAGCGACACGCCATGTGCTTTCCACTCGCCGCCCTGCAAGGAGTTAAAGTCTCCCACATGAAGGCATCAAACGCTCCACATACCGCTTTATGGTAGTCATATGGCAACCGATTTGATATTTTTCCTACCACAGCAGGGAATAAAACTCGCCACTAATTTAGGCTGCAAGCGCCGCCGCTAAATTTCAGCATGTGCTGACGGTGTTCGCCAGATGTTTTCCTTTTGGTCCCTCTCGCTTTTCAGCCCTCGTGCTGTCTCTCTCTCTCTCTCTCTCTCTCTCTCTCTCTGGACTTGCCTAATGTTCTCTCACGTTTTGTGAGAAGCTGCCTGGCTGTGGCACAAGTTTGGAAAACAGAGACTAAGTTTTTATTATAATTATTAAAAACATCATTGCTCTGGTTATAGTTTTCAGCTCGTGAGGAATCACGTCCCTCTGGATCCGTCCGCGGCAGCCCGTCCTCATCGTGTCTCCACGAGCTAACCGCATCTCTGACGCCCAGATGCGACCCTCTGCTTCTAGAGCTTTGTTTTTTTTTAACACTTCATTTTTCTTTTTCTGCTTCCTGGATGACGTTGGCCGTGTTACACTGAGATACTGTATAGGACATCGCTTTATCGTGACATGCACTGAACGCACGCTTACACACCCTCGCACATTTTTCGCATATTCAGTCGGCTTTCTTGCATCCCCTCGGGAAGGTATTAAGGTGAAAAGCGCAGGGTGTTGCACGCTCAAAAACGTCGCACGCACTGATCTCTTTGGAAAAAAAACAAAAAAACGCTCCTTCCTGCTTCTCCTAAATCCCTAAAGGTTTAGGCCGCTGTCTATTAGCGCTCAGACTAACACGTTTGTCAAGCAGAGGACTAGCTTAGCCGAAGAAGTAAGTGAGATCTGAAGCTGCGGCCGTCTAAAACAAACATTTTCCCTCCGCAGACATTACAACGTCTCACGTCGACGGCGAGATCCCGTTGCCCGAGCTTAATTCAGTGGTAAAGTGTGGTGTCGGGCTTGAGCTTTACCAGCTCAGTTACAGCGCCGTTATTGTCGTTGCCGTTCTGGGTGGCATTATAAAAAACGCGACCGCTTTTAAACACCAAAGTTCTCATACGCTCTTTTTTTGTCTTATTCCCCCCCGCCCCCCCCTCCCCCTCCCTCGCCGAAACTGTCTGTCTCTTTCCCTGGCGCTGATCTTGATCTGTCTTGATGTGATAAATGCCGCGTGCTGACCATGACTGGGCCATATGCCGCCGCTTTGCTGTGGATACTATTTTCACTGTGCAGCAAACACAAGCCAGACCTCGCCTCGAGAAGAGAAGCGCGCCCGTACGCCGCGCTCTCTCACGGGCTGGAGAGTTGATCGTTGGCAATTTCACCTGGCTTCGCCTCTGTATGACATGTCTCGGTAAATCGAAACCGGTTTAGCTTCGATCGCCTCAGGCTAGGCCCGAGTCTGTTTTTCGCTCTCTGAAATGCAGCACCTTTTCTTAGATCACAATAGGAAAAATGCTGTGTCATGCTAATAAGAGCTTGTGCGATTACAGTACATACAGTAGTGTAGGTTTAACTAGACGAAGGACACCATGTTTTACCCTAAGCGCCCTTCATTGTCTCTGTGGGAGCCCCTGTGAAATGAAATAAGGCCCCGATCTTATCAGATTTTGTTCGTGCCAGCACAGGCTTGTCCCGACGCGCTCACTGAGTTAGCCATGGCCCTGGCGCTACAGGCGCTGCCGAGATGAAAGCGTCTCCTTAACCATAAGCTATGTAGGGAACCGAGCCAGGGATTGAAATGCATCGGCGTGATAACAGCCAAGGGAAAAACGAATCTCCTCTTGTTTATTTCCCCCACGGCTCCAGCCAGGAGAAGGGTACACGGAGGATTGGATGGGGGAGAGGGGGGGGGGGGGGGTGTTGTTGGGTAACGTGGCCATTTTTGTTCGAACCTGAGTGTCAGGATGGCGTTTACTGTGATTTATATGCATGTTCGCGTTGAGTTCATTCATTGCTTTTGGGTTTGGTTTAGTTTAGCTTAGCGGTATCTTAATCTTATCTGTATCATGATAACTCTTCATTTGTTTAGTCGTTTTTTTACTTCTCTTCTCTAATCTACATGTACTGAACCTTTTAGCTAAAACTAAAACCTTCTCAGCTCTTGATTGTGTGATCTAAGGTAGAAATGTACTTGTTTACTAAATCCCAAACCCACACACACACACACACACTGTGTAATATGGTCAGCGCTGGGGCTCGGTGCCAGCAGGCTCGGCAATAAGGTGGCTGGCATGTGTGGCGGCTTCTGCCATCATAAGGGCCGAGAAGCATCTGAGGAGCCGTTTTATAGCACACACGCACGCACACACACACACTGATTATAGCAGCCTGATTGCTTTGGAAGGCACTCTAAGGGTCTGCTGAGTTTTTACAGTGGCCTTTAAATGGGTCTAGATGCCTGCGCTCAGCTGGGGACCATTATGGGGTACGTTATCCCAAAAAATGGCGGGGCAATTATTTCCCATACGGGACTGTTTCTTCGTGCCATTTAGCTCACACACACACACACACACACACATGCAGAAGTGCATGCACACACACACACACACACACACACACACACATAAGACATGGCATAGTCGTTTTGGAATCCACTTATGGATTCCAGGCTTCCTTCTGCAGAATTGAGGAGATCAATACACACCTCCCACAGTCATGATGAAGATGTCGGAGTATCGTTGGCGACAGTCGGATCTACCTGCGCTCACTCTGATCTGCATGCTGCTTCTCTCAGTCTTATGGTGGAGCTGTGTGCGTGTGTGTGTGTGTGTGTGTTTGAGAAAGAGAGAAAGAGAGAGAGAGAACGTGTAAAGCCTGTGGGTGTGTGGGTGGGAGATGGTGCCCATCCAGGAGAAGACTGACGAGATGCATAGCGCCCAGCTCACGTTCCCTTTGATCTCGTTCCTCTCGCTTGCTTTTTTTTTCTTTTCTTTCTCTCCCTTTCCTGCACGGCGGTCTGCGTCTCCCTTCAACCACAAGCTCGAGTGTCATTCATCAAACCCCTCGAGCCCTTCGCCATCGCTGGCACATGCCAGCCGGGTCTTAGCGTAGCGACACATACTGGGGCGTGTGCCCGAACCATGATTCAGGCTTGCTGCGATGCCACGAAAATCTTAACCAGTGCACTCTGTATCGCTGCGGCCAGGGCAGGAGTCATAGCTCTTATTGACAGAGATGTCTTTCCACTTATTCTTCACTGTCTGCTCCAGCCTCTGGCACAGGATCCCCCCCCCCCCTCTTGCTCCCCTCATGTCTATCTGATGATGGCACACCGCTCAGGCCCAGTATGTGTTTTCAATTAGCTGCCTGTGTACCCTAGCCAGCACTGGGAGACGACGGAGGTGTAGCAAAATGTCGAGCTTATAAAGAGAGGCTCATTTATCTCTCTCTCTCTCTCTCTTACACACACACACAAACGCCCACACCACCTGCTGGAAAGTGGGCATCTCGCCAAGCCAAGATTCATGTCAGAGTGTGTGTAAGAGGTGAGGGAAGCATTTATGTCCAGTTTTTTTTTCTTTTCTCATTTTGAGTGTGTGTGTGTGTGTGTGTGTGTTACACCTCTCCTCGGTCATCCTGCAGGTGGAGCCACAACCGGTCAGCTTCTAAAATGTCTGTGTGTTTGTGTGTGTGTGTGGCTTAGTTGCTCCATACACACACTTTTCACCTCACTCTTCCATATTCAGAGGCATTAGAATATAAGCATGCACTCCGGTAGTTTTAGGGTTAAACGAATACTTTTAATATAATATCTACACACACATGTAAAGTACGACATCTGCACTTATGCTTTCTATTCCAATGTCAGGTAGTTCAACTCCCCCCTTATGCTGTATCTTTTCTGAATATCAAAGCAAGGGTAAGCCCCTTGGTCTCCATCCACACATTTTTTATTGGTAAGAATAAAAAAATATTACATCATAAAATAGAACATACAGTATATAGCACACCATGCCAGAATCACAGGATATTGCGCTCTCATTTTTCAGCCCGTTCTTTTTTTTTTTTTCAAACACGAAACTTACCGAGAAACGCAGAAAGTGAGCGAGATCACTCCAGTATTTCACACGCAGGTCCTTAATCACTGCCGATGACATGTCAAGGCTGGTTTAAACTTCTGTGTATTTGCGAATTTGTGTCACAACGTGACGAAGTAGGGGTTTATAGGAAAGCACGGCATGCACAGACACACCACGTGCAAAAAATCCTAACAGTGTCTCGTGTGTGTATCTAATGCTGATTGGCTGATAAACAGCTTACTTCTTCTGCGTACTTCTTCTATTCATTAAAGTTGACCTATTTATTTTTTTGTCATGCTTATGCGTTCAGATGGGTCTCCGCTATGTAGAAATAAATAAATAAATAAATAAATGAAAAATAAAATAAAATAATTATATTGATCTGGGCTTGAACAAGCTGGATAGATTTCTTTCGCCTTTTCATTTTGTGATGTCATATAAGAACATCACCCCTTGCTTATAGTAAGTCTGTAGCTTTGTTACATAGACACTAAAACGTCTGCACGATTTGATAAAATAAAATCACATTACCATTATTTTGACACGTATTGTGATTGTGATTTAAACTGTGATAAATATAAACATTAAAATGTACCACTTTGTAGTCTATCATGTTTATCTAAGCTAACAGCAAATAATTGATCAAATGATCTCGGTAAAGAAATGTTTGCCAATATTTATTTATCAACTCAAAATTATATATAAAAATATATAAATTATTGATAAACTGTGTATTAATTCCCCTTGTATTCAATTTCAGGTCGACCACTGAGACTTGACTTGTTAAAGAAATAGTAAAATACGGGACCTTTAAACGAACTCCTCATATAACTTACATAGCAAGTTATATTACTTAAAAAACGTGTGTCAGTTCATGTTAGTTAGATATCAAGTGCTTTAGGAATGCACTATATGCATTTAGGAAAGTGTGAAAGTGAAAATATCCTGTGATTCTGGCATGGTGTTCTATATACTGTATGTTCTATTGTAATATTTTTTTATTCTTACCTATAAGAAATTTTACTATGGTATACATTGCACTAAAATAATTATTGTGCTATTATTGTGGAACCTTCGTGGATTTTACAGAGTACCAGGGTAGAGTGTAGATACTATGGCACAACAGTAGGTTCCGTGGTACTGTAGTACTATAGTGTGTGTATAGTATAGTACTATAGTATACTTTGGTGAATACCATGGCATTTATTGCAGCAGGTATCTAATATTGTATGTTTGTGCGTACTGCACCATATTAGACATTCTTGCTGAACTTGCTGAACAAGTACCATGATATTCAGCATTGTGTATTAACCTTTGGAGAGTACCAAAACAGTTAAATGTAAATACTACCACCATTTTACTACCATAAATATGTAAATATTAACCTTATGATACATAAACATGTATAAAGTATTTTTGACAGTAAATATTGTGTACTACCGTACTACTATACAGAGAACTATGAAGTATATTATAGTATGTGCACCGTAGTACCAGAGCACGTACCATGGAAGAACCGCGTACTATAGTGTGGTACATTGAGAAATAAGTATAGCATGCTACTTATTCATTCTACACTAAAGCACCCATACCCAACCTTACATAATCACAAATATGCAGACGCATGTTATATGCACAGTAGAAACCAAGCCATATGGCTGGTGTGAATATATTAGCCCAAATAGGCACCAAATCTAGGTGGACGAGTGCTGCAGAGTCTATACACTGGGCTTGAAAGAAATCAGCCCTAGCTCCTACTTCTTACTCTTTGGTGTATTTCTGTTTAGAACTATTTAACCTTAGCTTTAACGAACATAACTAATGTCCCCATGCGTACACAACCCATGTGTACCAGACGGCCCTGATCCACAGCATTGTAATGTACGTGCAAGTACAACGGACAACAATTTTGAGATGTTTGCCTGTACCGAAACCTGTTTACCTGAAATGCAATTACAATGGAAGCCTAAGGGCAGCTCATTATTCTAAAAAAATGAAGTTTGGTAAATGGATGATACAGCCGGTTAACACTGACACCTCAAAGTAAACATGGTCCTGCTTCGAATGTAGACCCGTAGTTATTGTTACAGTGTAAGAGCTTAAGTTATAGTCTTTATATTGGTGTGGTTTGTATATTTATGGACGAAATTCATCAGCTGCACATGGACAGCCTTTGTAAGTGTTGAGAAACCGTTTTCTTTAATCCTGGGATTTGAACTTACAACCTTCTGGTCATGACTCTACATTATTTTACTGTATCTTCGAGTTTTTTTTAAAGTCTAAAGATCTAGCCGACAATTTCCAGGGTGTTTTCCTGACAAACCCAATGGATTAGCATTCAAATTATATACCCCAGCTGGCACAAAGTACCCAGAATGCCCTGTGGCATGCCCTGTGTGATGTTTCAAATATATAAACCCGTTGCACTGCATCGTGTTATTTCATGGGCACACTGATTCAAGGATGACTATGAATATTTAATGGACAGACTCCTGTGAGATAAAGACATATTGAGGTTATCAACATTTTTAAAGAGAGACGTAGCAACAGTCTCGTGAGGTCTCTCAGACAGGATCTGCAGCAGAAGCAAGTTTCTGCAGCGGTGGCAGCATGTTCCACACCACCATGCATGTGTATATGTATGTGTATGTGGATACGTGTGTATGTGTGTGTGTGTATGATTTGCATGCCAGTCTGGCCTCTTGATTAGCCGCCATCATTTGAAACAAGACATCAGCGATGCGAGGTGAGGCCCCGTGGGCGCCCGCGAGCTGCAGATCACAGCCATGCTAATGCGGGCACCGTGCCAGGTGTCACACGGTGGGTGACAGGTTCTCAGAGGGGGCGTGGGCGCCGATGGGGGGGTGTCACACACGGCGCGTTATCACCTCGTCCTTTGTTCTCTATGCAAATCTACCTTCGTAGCGTCCTCCACTGCTAGGAATGTGACACATCCTGGAAGCTGAGCTCCCAGAAGTGCATGGCATAAGGCTTACAAACACACACACACGCACACACACACACACACACACACACACAAATTACTCTGGCTGGAAACGTCTCTCTCAGATCACTGAACATGGATTGGTGCTGCTGTGGTGCTCGAGGTGTTAGAGCTAGCAACCATCTTAGCATCTTCTATTCTCGAGACATGAGGCTTATAACCTTTCTCAGAGATAATTAAATATCAGCCACCCTCCTTTACCATCACACACATGCTAATCGCCTCAAAAAGGCTAAATATCCTCGTTTTAAATGAGAGCTAAACCCTGAAACATTCTCTCAGGCTTAATTGGCTGCCTATTTTCGTAACACCAAAACTGCATGAGGGTGGGGAACTTTAATGCTGGACCACCTCTAATACACACACACACACACACGCATCATTAATCAGACACACAAAGACACAATGTGACGGAAAGCGAGCCCCTCCTCAACGATTAGCGCTGCGAGTTTGGCTAGCATGAAAATGCTGCACAGCCTGGCATATCTTATAACAGCCATGACTCAACTTAACCATTTAACCTGTAATCTCTACATTATTTATGGAAGAGTGAGGGGCGGGCGGAAACGAGGCCATTAGGCTCTCACTACCAACACCCTGAGAGCGGAGAAGGTGCTCTGCTAACTGCTAGTTGACCTCCACGGCCCACAGCGAGAGTTTTTTTTTTTTTTTTAGCACGGACCACCGTAATTGCTGCAAATTGAATCACAGAGCGAGTGGCAATGATTCTTTAATGAGCACTTTTATTGGCTGGAGCAGCGCGGTGTGGCACAGCCCTGCCCGCTGCCATGCGGCGCGACCCAATGGGCCATGATCAGATGGAGATTTGTGATCCTGAGGTGGCTGATGGGTAATTTCACACCATCACACCACACAAGCTGCCGTTGCAAGACACGACTCTCTGATGGGTCATTAGCATATTTTAACTTATTCATGATGGGCTCCTCTCATTCTCTTCTCTCTCTCTCCCTCCCTCTCAAGCTTGTTTTGAAAGTTGATGAAATTTGTCTTTGGTCGTCATTAGGCCTGCCTGTCTGTTAGCTGACACGCTCCTTTGGCAACATATGGCTCTTTCTGTAAGAAGTGATAAGATGCAAATTGCCAGAGCTTGAGCGCACATTTATGGCAGAGTCGAGGCGCACACTCATAAAGAGACCCACACACACATTCAGCAAGTCCCTTTCCTCACACCCCCTCTCTATCACTCTCCCTGTCTGTCTCACTGTCATCTCCCACCTCTCTATTTAGAAAAATCCAGTTCGGCACTAAGCAGTCACTTGAGGAATGTGTGATCTTGACGAGGCGTCGTTAGAACTCATGGGGGGACATCAATTACGTCCACTCCTGATCCACACTTCAGCTCCGGGCTGCGTTCCATGCACGCTGAGAAGGGAAAGGATTTTATATTTTAGTATCAAACCATCCCCCTCCTTCCCTTCCTGCTCCCTCCTGTCAGCCATGTGTGTGAAGGCCGGCCAAACCAAACATGGACATCAGGCCTCCACACTTCTCTCCTCGTCTCCAACAGAGCAGCACCAGTGGGACTCTGGCCATGCCATACAAGCCCCTGGCCATGGCCCCAATAACACCCTTTGGCCCCTGTCAGCCACAGAGACAACATCACACTCCGATTAGCACATAGCAACCACACACACACACAGACGCACACACACCTCAGACAAAATCGAGCCACCATCTCTATCTGAACTGTGTTTTACAGTATATCAAACAATTTCCCATTGACTATAAAGCTCTTAAAAACTATAAAACCATTTAAAGCTCACCTTCACTGTCAAATGTTTAGCATGTATTTATGTCATGTATTTGTCATTTTACATTCTTATTCCACACATGCCTTACTTTTATATATAATGTATGGACGCATATGTGATTATAATACAATTTTATGAGTCTGGGTAAAACCGATCACCGTCTCCCTTGCATTTACTACATGCTTATTCCCATATGGAAATAGCAAACGTGTGTATGTATGTGTGTGTGTGTGTGTGTGTGTCAGCACTGGAATTGAGCTGTATATTAAAGCCTGTCTGGCATTAGCATTAGCATAATGCGTTGAGGCCTTCAGGCTGTACCTGCCATCTGCATAAGGCTCCAGCCCTCAGGGAGTCTCAGGGAGACGCTCACATGCCAACCCTCCACCCTCAGGCCCTTGATCCTTACCCAGTCACGTACAGACACATCCCCTCCACTGAGGGTTTAGCGAACAGCAGGCACCGCAAGGCCACTGATAACCTGGCAGAGCATCAGCCGATTCGGCTCTCCCACTTACAGCGATGCAATTTTCATTTTGTCTCATAAAATGGCTGTCACCAGAGTGCGGTGAGATGCAGCTCACATGTTGCCTGTTTAATTTTTAAAGTGAAATGATCCATGAACCTCATCATAGAGAACTCTTCCCTTTGATTACACCCAAAGCCATTGCCGCGAACAAACAGATGCAGGAATGACATGAAAATCTATTAAAGCGTGTCATCAGAGCCTCTCCTAGGAGTGTGTTGCAGAGTTAAGCGCTAATATTTATGCATTCATTCACACCATGTACCCTTTGTGTCTTCCAGGGAAAGATGAGCCCTCTAGCTACATCTGCACCACATGCAAGCAGACCTTCACCAGCGCCTGGTTCCTGTTGCAGCATGCTCAGAACACACATGGCATCCGTATCTACCTGGACAACCACCCTTCCAGCTGCTCTCTTACACCCCGTATGGCGTTGCCCCCTCCCCTGGGAGCAGATGCCCTGCCTCGCTCACCGCTTGCTAGTTTTCTGGGAGACAACACCAATCCGTTCCACTTGCTCCGCATGGCAGCACCTCTTCTGCGTGAGCCGCAGCCTGCTGCATACATGGAGACCCGCTTGCCATCTACACCGCCATTCGTAAGCCCACCTCCACCACCGCGTCATCCCCTTGAGCGTCTGGGCCCAGAGGAGATGGGCATTCTCACCCAGCATCCCAGTGCCTTCGAGCGGGTGATGCGCCTAGCCCCAATGCCCATGGAACCACCATCCATGGATTTCTCACGCCGCCTCCGTGAGTTGGCCAGCAACAACAACAACAATGGTGGGCCCACACCTCCTCTCTCACCCAACCGTATGCCCCCTGTGCACAGGCTTCTCAGCCCGACGCTCTTTCAGCCTGGTGCCAAGCCAGCACCATTCCTGGGAACGCCAACACAGCCACTTCCAGCTGCTCCCAGGTCCAGCTCTTCACCAACCTTGGGTAAGCTCAAGTCCTGTGAGTTCTGTGGAAAGACCTTTAAGTTTCAAAGCAATCTGATAGTACACCGGCGCAGTCACACTGGTGAGAGGCCTTATAAGTGCCACTTGTGTGATCATGCCTGCTCTCAGGCCAGCAAGCTGAAACGGCACATGAAGACCCATTTACAGAAGTCAGGTTCATTGAGTAGCTCGCCAGATCGGGGCAGGCGTGACTCTACAGGAGAGGAGCAAAAGAGCAGAGATGGTAGGGAAATTCTAGACAATGATGACGAAGAGGAAGAAGATGAGGAGGAGGAGGAAGAGGAGGAAGAGGAGATAGAAGAGCAACAGAATGGCAGTAGCAGGCCTGCGTCTAATCTCAGTATTGACTCTGAACTCAGCAGAAGCCGGGAGAACGAGCCCCAGTCTTTGATGACCGAGAAACCACTCTCCATTGTCCGAGGGAAGGAAAGCCAATATAATGACATCGACAATCACCTGAGACTGCCTTTGGGCAACAGGCCTAGGGTAGAAGCAGACATAGTTTCATCAGCCAGAGAATCAGATGCACAGGGTCGACCCATGGTTAACGGCAGGGGCTGTGGACCTGAGGACTCCATGACGGGTTTGTTTCACCAGAAGCCTGCACCTATCTCTAGCCCCAACCTCTCTGGCTCCTCAGCCAAGAGGATCAAAATAGAGAAGGACATGGAGCTTCCATCCCTGCCACTCATTTCTTCTGAAAATATGTACTCTCAGCTATTGGCTGGCTACGCTGCTTCCCGCCACTACATCAGGGAGCCCTTTCTGGGCTTTGGCGACTCCCGGCAGTCGCCTTTTGCCACATCATCTGAGCATTCGTCATCAGAGACAGGCAGTCTTCGCTTCTCTACGCCCCCTGGGGAGCTGCTGGAAGGTGGAGTGTTGTCAGGACGGAGCGGCAGCAGCACACCACACCAACTCCGAGGTCCAGGCCCTGGCAGGCCTCCTGGCTCTAAGGAGAGCCGGAGGAGTGACACGTGCGAGTACTGTGGCAAGGTGTTCAAGAACTGCAGTAACCTGACAGTGCATCGGCGCAGCCACACGGGCGAGAGGCCGTACAAGTGCGACCTGTGCAGCTATGCTTGCGCTCAGAGCAGCAAGCTCACGCGCCACATGAAGACCCATGGCCAGTTTGGCAAGGAGGTGTATCGCTGTGACATCTGCCACATGCCCTTCAGCGTCTACAGCACCCTGGAAAAACACATGAAGAAGTGGCATGGTGAACACTTGATGAGCAACGATGTCAAACTTGAGCAGGCGGATCGAGCCTAAGTTATGTGTTCTAAAGCACATGCTTCAGACAGTCTGATGAGTTTAGCTGGATAATCTTTTGAATAAATCTAATTATAGAGTTTTTGGAATGATTTGGTGTGTTTTTGTTATTTTTCTGTTTTGTTTGGTGTTTTTTTTTTCTTTTCTTTTTTTTTCTTCCTAGTGCCACCTGAGAAATACGAACGTTAGTAAATGTTTATGGATGGATTTGAAAAAGCCCTGCTGGCATTCCCAGCAACCACCAGGAATTTGTCCATTATGAATCCATGGAGCCTTTCTACTGTGCAATAATTTCTGTATTTATTGGATCATTTCTTGATGATACATGGCATGTGCAGGTATATTATGGCATGGGGTTTTAATGCATTCCTTTGTTACAATATTATGTTCAGACACCATTTTAAGATATGACACATACTGAGATTTCGGCGTTCTGCCACTGTTTCGTTCGAGGGATTTCCTGAAAGGAAAGAAGTAACTGTCCTGCTAAATTCTGAAGAAGTTGTACTTCTAAAAAGAAAAAAAGAAAAAAAAGAAGATATTTTCTTGTGTACTACTGCTGGTTGCAGTCACACCAGACATGGGTGATATATTAAAACATAAAGCACTGAATGTCAACTTGACAATAAATATTAAACAAATTGGAGAGATATGGAATACCAGGGATGTCTCAGGCAGCTGGATGACAGTTTGACTGTATTTTAATGATGCCCTTTTGACCAGCATCCAGCCGAAAATATGTTCTAGATACGACTTTTATGATTTCAGCTGTCAAGCTTAAACAAAACAAATTCTTCCCTACAACAATACACTCGTTTAGACGTTGTCGAATCTATTGTATTCTTCATGAAGCTGGTAATGCGACATAGCCTGTATTTTTGTGATCCAAATGTTTTCATTACCACAAATAGTGAATCAAAATATACCGCAAAGTGTATAGTTTAATAACGTACATGCTGATAGGTTTACCTTACCGATTTGCTTATTTTATGCGGAATGAAAAGAAATGTTTCGCTGATGACAACTGTAATATGTTATTACCATACTGGGGTCCAAAGTGTTAAAGACGATTTTAACAGAACCTCAGCCAGGACCATTCATTTACCAAGTCTCGCAGTATTACAGATGTATTATTTACAAAATTGTTTTTTTTTAAATTTGGTTTGTTGTGCTAACACGCAAGTGTCCTGACCGGCTGCTTAATCTCCAGAGCATTGTAGAACGAACCAACGACGTCGGAGGCCTCCTCGCCTTCTATTTTTTCGCACTTCACCATGTCATGGCTTTAACAAATGACCACTCTTCCCTCAAATCTTAGAAATCTCAGGCTGCTGCTTTTCTTAAGACTACAGGCAATTTATTTTCAGTACTATTTTCATTCCGAATTAAGCTTATAATCAGCACTTAATAAAGACATGGAAAGACACCATAAGAAAAAATCCCAACATTCCTTACGTGATCTTTAAGCCTAGCTTACCACGTGGATCTCTGTATTCGTCTTTTGCGTAGCATAACTTAAAAACAAGGTAGCTTCAATGGCATTTAAAATATATGGAAAAAGATATTCGGACCCAGATACACACGTTTGTGTTTTACTCACGTTCAATCCGGCGTGCACATAAACGATTATGACGTGTGTACACTTCTCGAGATTTCACAAAGAAGAGGTGAAATATTTTTGCATTTGATGTGCGTACATGTACTACCTTGCAGAATCTAATTTGAACGCACAAGTTTATCCGAGACCACCAAGCCATCTAGTTCTTCACTGATACACACGGCTGGATCTTCACCAGCTTGGATGGAAAAAATGAAAGAAAAACAAAATGACACTCTGTCTTTAAAATAATGTTTACAGTGTTGAGTACAAGAATAACGAATTCCTGTGTAAATGTGTTTGAAAAGAGAATAATCTCATGTTCTTTCTACCATTTTCTTTCTCATTGAATGCCATAGCAGGGTTGTTTGTTCGTTTGTTTGTTTGTTTATTTGTTTATTTGTTTAATATTTAATTTTGGTTTCGGTGCAGGGTTTCTCCGCCCCCCCCCTCCCTCCCCCATAAATTTCAATGGATATATTCGTATATGTTTCGTTCACTGTTAAAATACACAGTGTATTTGTATACCAGTGGCATTTTATGAAATGATGCAAAAAAAAAATCTTTATATTTTGCAGTCCATTATAAAATTGTGAGTCTATCTAAATGTTTTTTTTTTTGTTTAGTTTTTTTTTTTTTTGTCTCTATACCTGTTAATAATTTTGGTAAATCCATCCTTGTGAGGATGTAAAAAAAAGGAAAATAAAAAGGAATGAAAATTCAACCTGGTAATGAATCACTGTTTAATGTTAAGCATGTAATTTCTGAATGATTTTATAT
>JAQMYG010000020.1:15584845-15624381 GCA_030014215.1 Clariallabes teugelsi
AAGATTAAGAAATCAAACTAACTGTGAAAGTAAGACCAAACACAAAGATTGATAATTAAACTAAATGTGACATTAAGAAATGTAATTGAATGTGAGATTAAGACATTTTATCCAAACACAATGTTAACAAATGCAAGATCAACAAAACATCAAGGCTTGAGAAAACATGTTTAAATACACACCTAGACGATTAAAGTTATCTAAATCAGTACCAAAAAAAATACAACACCAACAGCACTTGAAATGTAACTAAACAGCGAGTTAACAATGTTAACTTAAGTACCATGTTGAGAAATTTGACCAAAAAAAAAAAAAAGTGTGAACAAATTTGACCAAACACAATTTGCCTAAACATCCACGACAAGCCAAGCATTTGCATAATGTGTCGTTGTATTCAAGGGTATTATAAAGGACAAGGTTACCTAACCGTTTGCTTCAGGCCACTGTCAAACCCTCAATACTCCACCATTATTTAAGATAAATAAAAAAAAAATCACTCAACACTATTCCCTCTGGCCACAGAGCAGTTTTAAAGTTAGTGTGATGAGCTTTGGGTTCATCTCCAAAGGTGTCAGTCAAGTTGGAAAAAGTAATAAAGAGCACCTGGCATACTGTAAGTCAGCTAAGATCGCATAATGATTCATTTTTTACTTCCTGTTTTGTTTTATGAGTGTGTGTGCACGTGTGTGTGTGTGTGCGTGTGAGTGAGAATGTGTGTTGAAGGAAAAAAGGGTCAAAAGAAAGAGAATACAATGTAATATAAATGAATATAAATTAATGGCCATAGATCATTTGCTCAATGACCAGACGCCTCCAAGTACACGAGCTGAAAATTGAAGCATATTTAAATAATTGAGGAGCGAGATTGCTAAGGGCAAGGTGTTTTTCAAGTTTCCTCGATAATACCTTTAAACGCTGTGCCACGACTGGCGAGCTACTAAAGCGACTTGTGTATTTCTCTTCAGGGCAGTTGGTTATGGGAAAGTTTTAATCAGGGTTCAAAATTTTGCTGACATGCTCACAGTTCAACATCAAATGCCAGATGATGTTGCACTGATTTGGTGCTGGAAATGAGATCAGCGTTCAATCCAGAGAACACGTAATTAGCTGATATGAGTCAGGTATGTTACAGCGGTAGAACCACAAAGCTTTTCAGAGCAAACGGTGGCAATGACTGGAATAAAGAACCACACATTAGCATAACATTTTGAGCCAAGCCAACCAGGGAGGACTGATCAGTCTGATCACGTGAAATATTCGTAGACGTATCAAATAATCCAGATTTCTTTGTTGAGTCATGCCCACCCACCAATTTCATATCATTTGAAATTTGGGATGCTGACAACTTTTTTCGGTGACAATATTTAACTTATGTTTTTTTGTGTCAAGTGGGAATTTTTTTCTTTATCATTACTCACTCTCACTCATTTTCTATACCGCTTATCATGTACAAGGTGATAGGAGGGAGGGCACTGCAGGGCACACAAGCAACGGGGAATTTGGAAATGCCAAATAGTGTAACCTGCATGTGGGAGGAATTCGGACGAAACCCACCAACACACGAACAAAGATCTGAAGGCGGGAATCAAACCCTCAACCCTGGAGGCGCAACACGACCGCGCTAACCACTACGCCACCATGTGACTCTTTATTATTAGAAGTCGGAAATCCAGCTAGCTAATTTTAGCAATTAGCTAGCAATTTTGAAGCTTGTCTCCAAATAAGCTTGATAAGATAAAAGGTAACCAATTTTGTGGGTCATTATTGGACTGTGGAGCTTTCACCAGTCCATGGAGAGCTAGCTAGAATTAATTCATTCATTTATCATCAGTAAATGAATATATGGATAACAATATGGAGCCATTTCCAGGAACACTGGACACGAAGTGCATGAATTTTACATCCTGAATTTATCAATAGCAAACAGATTGTTTCTGGCACAGAGAAAAGAATGATTAGATAGCATTATTACTCTTCTATTAATAAATCATTTTTTTTCTATAGTCGCTTCACTATTAAACTGTGAGACTCAGACCAATAGAAGACGCATCATTGTCACATCACGGTGAACGCCGAACACCGAGGAAACACTGTGGCATGAGGATTAAACAGCCAAATTAAAAATGGTTTATTCTCACTGGGAATTACTCACTATGGAAGCATTATTATAGCTGCTGGTGTACAATCCCCATAAATATGAAAGATCAGACAAATCTATTTGGATGTCTAAGTTTTATTCATGACCGAAATTAGCTTCACTGGAAACAGTGCTATCATCACAGACTGTGATATTTCTCAAAAACGATGAGATCATGTTCACAAGTTGTTATTGCCCAAGCATAAAGTGAATATATGCGAGCTGTGTAATAGCAAATTAAGGTTGCTGTGAATGCTCAGTCTGACTGCACATAACAATGATCTTCAGCAGGAAATGAGCAGAAAAGTACACTCTTTATCAACTTTTTTTTTCTTTTCTTTTTTCTTTTTTTTTTTTTGAAGTGTGACATTTGCCAGCCATGTGTAGTTCAGCCAAGCTGCCTGAAGTTTGCTTTTTTAGTTTTCCATGGAAACTACAACATTAACATATTGTAGCAAATAAGGCTTAAACGTTTAAAATGCAGCTCAAAATACAGTACTTTCCAATATTAAGTCAATGTTATGGAAAAACATCTAAGACTGTCAAAAATAAAATAGTAATATGGATAAATAATATGATCAATATTATCATCACCCAAATGTGCTTGGGTTTCCTTTTCGAGTCCGGTTCCTCTTAAGGTTTCTTCCTCATGTCGTCTCAGGGAGTTTTTCCTTTACCACCATCGCCTCAGGCTTGCTTAAGTGACAATCCTAAAAACGTATACATTTTTCAATTAATGTCCAGAATTTTAATTCCCATAAAGTCGCTTCACGATGATGTTCACTGTTAAAATTAATTGGAATTAAATATTAGTGCGACAAACAAGCTGTTGTTTGTTTAATTGCCATTAAAAGCTAGTTTAATAGTTTGACTGTCGCATGAGTGTCAAAACACTTCATTTGGATAATTAGTAACATTCATAGAGTGAATATTTTGACTATTTGTGTATTGTCTTATCCTGTGTAGGGTTGCGGGGGGTCTGGAGCCTATCCCAGGAAACTAGGGGGGTACACCCTGGATGGGGTGCCAACCATTGCAGGGCACAAGCACACACACACACACACCCACACTCACACACTACAGGCAATTTGGAAACACCAATCAGACTGCGTTGCATGTCTTTAGACTGTGAGGAAACCTGGAATACCTGGAAACATGCACATGCAAGGACCAGAGGTGAGAATTGAACCCTCAACCCTGGAGGTGATAAGCACTAAGCATGTCTTTTGACTATACAGTACAAGGCAAAAGTTTGGACACATCTTCTAATTCAGTGTTTTTTTGATTGACTTTCTACATTCTAGAATAGTACTGGGGATTTCAAACCTATGAAATAACACATCTGCAATGGATTGGCACCCTGTCTCGTGCCCAAAGTCTCCTGGGTTAGGATCCAGGCCCCTCCACGACCCTGTACAGGATAAGATGTATAGAAAATAAATGAATGGGAAAAAAAAACAAACAGATATAATATTAGGTAATTATGTAACAACAAAATGACAACTGACTGTTCTTGACACAAACGTCAGCTATTCTGAACAGTATTGTCAGAGGCATTTAAAAAAAAAACATCAAGCACCATGATGAAACTGGCTGTCATGAAGACCATCCCAGGAGAACTAGACCAAAACTTACCGCTGCTGCAGAGGAGAAGTTCATTTAGAGTTACGGTACCAGTCTCAGAAATCACCAATTAACAAACAGCACCTCAGATTAGAGGCGTTATGAAGGCTTTACAGAGCATAAGTACAGTAGCAGATACATCTCAATATGTTCAAAGGAGATTATTGCATATTTCAAAAGCCTGCAGCATTGTTTTACAGTGTAGAAAGAAATAAAAATCAGAAGAGGATCATGGAATTAGAAGGTTTATCAAAACTTGTGACTGGTAGTTTAGTGTAGTAAAATGTTAATAAATAAATATAATTCTAGGCCACAGCCCCTACGTACCAAAGTCTGAGTGATACCAAAACTATGATATGGTACAGAGGGAAAAAAGTGATTCTGGTTCATGACTGCTGCTAGTACCATTTCAAATATGCAAACTTTTTGTTTTATTGATTTTAATAGATAACAATGCCACACTGGGGTAGAAACCACATACCGTAAACAAGTCTGTTTGAGACACACTGTGCCATTTGCTTGGAGTTAACCCATAACTCATTAGCTTCCTGTACTGTACTTTCTTGCTCTTGTGCAAAACTAAAAACTCAAGAAGCAAACCTCAGACACAAAGCATGTCTTGGCTAGATGGACCACACTTGCGGAAAATTCCACTTTTGACCACACTATGATAAATTACGATTCTGTTGCTCTCTTAATACCTTCCGTGTACTGCATATTGCTAACTGTATGCTGTAGATGCATGTAGATCTTTGCTGCATGATTATCAGACCATTAAATGTTATTAAGTCTTGTATTAACTCTACTCCCCAGTCATCAGTTCAGCTTGGCTGAAAATAATATTCCTGAGAGTCTTTAGTTGAAGCTCTGCCCTGCCGTCCTTGTCCAAGCCTGCTGTGTGCACAGTGAGAAATCTCAGACTGTCTGTGGGAGTGCTGCCGTGAGTCACATGTCAGTTCACTCCTTCCTCAGTTTAGACGAGATTAACTTGTCAAACAACTGGTCCTTTGCCAGTCTGCTCTTTCCAAGCGGATCTGGGACTCTGATCCTTTCTTGGACTGATAGTTGAGGCTTAACAGAACGCAGGGCCAGCGAGAAGCGCAGAATAAGCGGCTGTGGATTTAAGACCACTTTACCTGGATTCTGTGGTGCAGGATGGTGGGATTAGCTGCTTGGGTCTGGCGGCATAATAGTCTGTTTAGCTTAAGGTAAACAGTGTCGTTCTGTGTACACACACATACCCAACTCTGAGACTGCAAACAGGATTTTCTTTTTAAGACTTTTGAAGTTTCTATAGTTAAGGGCCCTTACACATCAGCCTTCGTTCAAATGTGATGAAGTGTCCATGGTTGACCATTGGGTAGAGGATTTGTAGTGTGTTCTGAGTCAATGATATTAACCTACCCATTTAGAGGTTTAAAGGTAATCAATATTACCATGATACCACTGGGAGAAATTGTTAATTGATTCATGATTTATCAGTTATAGACCATTTAAATTTCTAACAGGATATTTGGTAGCTAAGGGAATTGGTGGCCCAGTGGTACTATAGGTTCGCCTGCCATGTAAAAGGCCTGGGTTCAATTCAGCCACTGAAAGCAGTGCCGGTCCCGATAAAATGCGAGGGTTGCATCGGAAAGGGCATCCGGCATAAAACCTGTTTGTGTGTGCGGATTGGATGATCAGCTGTTGCGGGACCATGTGCGACCTTGATGGAAGCAGGTGAAAGATCAACAACATATTTGGTACCTAAGCTAGGTTCCTTTGGCCGTGTTATTTTTTTTGTTATTATTATTATTTTGGATTTCTCCCTGATTTTCTCCCTAATTTAGTAGTGTCCAATTCCTCCCCGTCACTAGGGGGCTCCCACATTGAGGCTACTACTACTGCTCAGCCGGGAGGGCCGAAGACTATCACGTGTTTCCTCCGAACCACGTGACGCCAGCCGACCGCAACTTTTCGAACTGCTGGCTCACACACCATTGGGGGCGGCGTTACACACTCGGAGGACAGCGCTATCCACTCCTATCCCTCCCCTCTGAGAGAGCTCGGCCAATCAGCTCTTTCTAGACCTCCGGCTGTGAGAGGTTACAGCATCACCTGGGAATCAAACTCGCGATCTCCGGATGATAGGGCGAGCACTTTACCACTGCGCCACTCGGAGGCCCTTTGGCAATGTTCTAATCAACATATCACTGGACTAAACATACCTAATACACACCTAATAATAACACTCACCTGTGCTTTCTGAACATCCATCCCAGATGCAGACCCTCTTAGCTGTTATAAAAACCTGCACACTCCCGACCATGCATTCCCACATCCACGAAAGTGAAAAAATGGTTCTAGACTTTGTTAATACGTCCTGTGGGATCGAAATGCTAATGCAAAAGTCTGTAAAATACACAATATGCCCAAAGGTTTATGGACACCTGACAATACCGGTAATAGGTGAGCCATCCTCAAAGCCCTGTGGCAAAGGTGACTGTTTTTACATACTAGAAAAACTAGAACAATTAAAAACCCAGCCCTTATCCTAAACCTAACCTGTTTGATCATGCTGGTTTGATGTTACACAAGAACCTAGCCTTCCATACGTATGAATCTATAGAACTCTGAACAGTAGACCTTGTTTCTCTGCCAGCTACCTGACGCCGTTCATCCTCTCAGCTCTAATTGGTAATTATTTTTTGAGGTTAATGCCTTTATTCAGGTTGTCACCATGTGGTAAGGAGTGAAGGATTATGAACCTCATGGGGGGAAGCGGTATGAGATGAGACCCTGGCACAGGCAGAACTGATCATTTATGTGCAGGCAGAGACGGAGGACAGCTCATCTTTGATCCACTGGGGTCTTCGCAGGCCAGAGGGGTGACAGCTGCACTTTCTTTAGCCCCACATTTGAATTTGAATTCTATCTTATGATGCAGCTATGCGCCGACTTGGCAGGCCAGTGGGGTAATCTGTTCCGCGCAAAACGCAGAGCCTTTCTTCCTGTGTGCCCTCACAGAGATTTGAGTAATTAAAGTTAAATGGAATGCATTAGAAAAAAAAAAAAAACCTCACTTGTACCGGTGGCTGTCTAGCGTGTGCCAAGCGTGAATAGTCAGGGCTGTCCTTCGCTCTCTAATCCCTCGTACTATTTCTGCCCCTGTGACTTTGGCTGCTGCGGCACTGGAAGCTCAGCTCTCTTCACAAGCCTTCTTTGCAAGCTGAAAAGTGGAACTTCTGAACTGGTGACAGTTATTTGGAATAAACATCTGTGTTGGTGTTGCATTTTGGCCCTTTCTGTGGTACTCTGAGCGAGAGACTCAGGAAACTTAAATGTTCTACATTATGCATTAACATTTAAGAAAAAACAAGACACATCCTGTGATATAGAGATTATTCTTGTTAATAGTTTTTACGGTGTTAGATCATTAAAGGGAAGCTCCACACTGAAATATATTAAATATCTTTAGAAGGAAATAATTGTGAAGTATTTTATCTCTGTTAGAACTTAGCAGTTACATGCAACACCATTCATATAGATAGACATTGCTAATGGAGCTTGTGTTGAGTGATGTTTATCCATCCATCCATCCATCCATCCAATTACCTGAAAGACTAGTGAGAAACTGGCTATGTGACAATGGATTTCAGCTTCTGACATGGTTTTCAGCCATGGCCTGGGTCATCTCCAGAACTAAGCCTAATAGAAAACTGTTGTACGATGTTGAAGGCAGTTGGAGTCGAGAAACCATCGTCTATACCATTGTGAATCCAGCAGACTGGATTTTATGCAATTCTGTTGCATAAAATAACAAATTATAATTATTTTGAATGTCATTATTTTTTACATCTGGGAATATAATCAAAACATTAAATTTCACTTTTGTCTCAATACCTTTGGCCAATTTGAAATTGTTAAATGGATTAATATTGTACCCTGTGTCCAGTCGTGGCAGAAGTACACAAAACTCAATACTCAATTAAAAGTACAAATACTTGTCTAAAAATGTACTGCACCACTAGTAGGAGTACCACTACAAATTTCTACTCAGGGACATAAAACGTACTTTAGATCGAAAGTGCAAGTACTTCACAAAGTAACTGATTTTTCTGAATATCTATCTGACTGTGTTAATGAAACAGTATTTTAAACACAATTGAAGTTGATGCTGTTTATAGTTGTAGTAGTAAACAAGGCGTGAGATACTCAACCTTATATATTTGATTTCTTTGTATTACTAAGTTAAACAGTGAATTCTGCCATACAGAAAGACAGGAGGACATGTACCGGCTTTAACCTGAAATAGTAATAATAATATCACTGATTACATTAAAGTTCATCAGATTATTTTTTTAGGTTTAACCTTTTAACTATTTCTACAAACTTTTCCTGGCAATGATGCTAGTTATAAATAAATAAACGTACAATTCATATGATTTGTTTAGATGCCTTACAAGTTCATGAAAGGATTAAAGAATGAAAGAAATGTTTAAGTTATGTTATAAGCTAATCATTTTTTATTTGGTTATTTAGACATGGTCGAACAAAGAACATTACATCTAGGATGCTGAATAACTTTCAGCGTTAATGGGTTTTATAGATAAAGAAGAGACAACCATACAACAGTGCAAGTAGCCACTCTGCCGTGCTTTAGTTTCATTTCAAGAATTTGTTGATTATCTTCGTTAATAAATAAATAAATAAATAAATAAAGGTTGCAGCTTGTAATAGTCAGTGCTGTAGTGGTTTGCAGTATGCCTTGAAATAATAATATAAAAAATACAACAAGAAATGATGAAAAAAATATAACAGATTAATAAGTTACTGAAGCGAATGAAATTGCGGCCCTAGATATGATGCCACGACATTAATTAAAAAAGTGCCGAGCAGCATTGTTAGCATATTTCATAACTTGCTAGTTCCAATCATCCACACCCTGTATTTTGACAGTCATCTACGCAATTAACATTGGGCACACTGCAAGCATACAGAATGAATATGGTTAAAGGAAATGACAAGACTTAATAAGCCTGTTGTAAAAGAATTAATAAATTAATGTATTGATGTGAAACACAGACCAAACACATGAGTTCACAACTCTTTTGCTCAGTGTGTTAGCTTGTTAGCTAAACAGCTTCAAATCTTACCTTAACAAGTGTTCCATATGGGATGCTTGAAAAAGTGGGCGGGGTTGCTGCCCAGGGAACCGTCAATCATTTTGGTGCACTAACCAATCTACCTGTTGTTTAATCTATATTCAGATTAAAAAAAATTTTTTAAAAATCAATGCACTTTAGTGTTATCGTAAATGGAAAATTAATGGGTCTGTGTTCTAAATGTATGGAGTAAAAGTACAGTTTTTTTATTAAACAAAGTAGTGAGTAAAAGTATAAAGTATCACATACGGAATATGGAAACTACTCAAGTAAGGTAAAGATACTGTATACAAAAAAAATACTTAAAAACAGTAATGAAATATTTGTACTTTGTTACTTGCCAACTGTTTTTGTGACATAACTGATATCCGACTGTCATTGACTCCTAAAGCAGCTAAACCATGTGTAAACATTAACATACAGGTGTATCAACCATAAGAATTATTGAACTGTCACAGTCTGCTACAATGCTAGGTTAGCATGTGCTAGCTAGTTTGTTTTCAATTGCTAGGTTGATTAACAAACGTAAAAATAAATTAAAAAAACAACAGGAAAGCATTTCAAAGCTTTAAACACAATTAGCCCCACCTACACTACATAGAAGGAATAGAAATTATGAGATGTTTATATCGGAAGGTTTATATTGCAAGTTTATAATGCACAGATTTAGTTCCTGTGAAGGTAAACAATCATATCAGAAGTAACCGCATTCTTACTATACTGCGTCAATGCAGGGAACAAATGAACAAACTGGAAACTCATACGTTCAGGAGTAAAATAAGTAGATTTCTTGTGAATTAGTCTTTTTTAAACTTTCGATTTGGCAAAAAAAAAAAAAAGAAAAGAAAAAGTATTGCTGTGCTAGACAGTTTCATTAGTGTCACCGTTCAAAAAGTAAGAAGGTGGGGGAAGCTGAGAGACAAACACTTTTGCTTTGAGCTACGATACTCAAATGATAAAAGGGACAGCCCCAAAGCATAAAGGAGTCCTAAACTGAGTCGAACAGTTCCTGTGTTGCATAAAAGACATTAGGTTGTGACTGACAGGTCAGTATACAGTACATTTAAAGCAGGAGGAAATGCTCTGTCTACATTCATGTCTCAAATTGTAGCATCTACAAAAAAAAAAAAGTTCAAAAGGATAGCAAGTCTGCAGACGTTCTCAAGCCTTTAGGTTTCCAAAGAGTTCAAACGAGAACCATATTAAAAAACATATTCATTGGGTCTATTGAAAATTTGTAAGTAGTGAACAGCAAAAAAAAAAAAGGGATCAGTTCATGCTGGAACAGTTCATGATCAGTTCAAATTAAACCTCTCTATTATGAGTTCCATACCATAATATTCTCCATGAGGTTTTTTGTCTATGTTTATGGAATTACATAGTGTACACTGATCAGTTATGTCTTAATGACCACCTGCCTAATGCTGAGTAGATCCCCCTTTTGTCACCAAAACAGTGATGCACTGTGTGTCCTGAGATCTTTCTATCAAAACCAGCATTAACCTTTTCAGACTATACACACCCCATGTGGATCAGTGAGCCTTGGCCACCCTTAACCTTGTCGCTAGTTCACTAGTTTTCCTTCCTTGAATCACTTTTGATATGTCCTGATATGGTATTTTGGTATGAACATCCCACAAGGGCTGGAGATTTGGAGTTGCTCTGACCCAGTCCTCCAGCCATCACAATCTGGACCTTGTCAAAGTCACTAAAATCCTTACGCTTGCCCATTTTTCCTGCTTCCAACACATCAACTTCAGGAAAAAAGGTTTACTTGATACCTAATATATCCCACCCACTTCCACTCCACTGTAGCAAGATTTTGAAAATGTATCTACGGTTAAAAGGGTCAAATTATAATGGCTAAAGGACTAGATCAGAGCAACTCCAAAACTGCAACTCTTGTGGGATGTTCTTAGGCTGCAATGGTCAGGACATACCAAAAGTGATCCAAGGAGGGAAAACCGGTGAACTGGTGACAGGGTGTGGCTGTACATATAATATTTATATTATATAATGGGGTAAACCTTTCTTCAAAATACAGGTCTTCTTGGTGTCACTTTGAGCGTCTATTATAGACCACACAGCTGGAACCTTTGGTACTGAAGCAGAGGACAATACAAAAAGGTTCAGTTCAAAAAGAATCAAATGGACCAAATCATTGATAATAAACACCTTCTTAGATAGATATCTTGATTATAATATACAAACGATACTGGACTTTTTACTGCCATAGAGCTAGAACCCTTTATTGTATTTTCAATATAGTCTTGAGAAATAGTTCTCCAGGCTTCCTGAAGGACTTTTGTCTCTCATTTTCAGTCCAGTCCCTATACCTGACCATTTGCAGAGGAATGTTTCTTGTTTGTTAAGCCACGCCGTGACCTATAAAGTATAAAATAGCTAACTTAAGCCATTAACCAGTGAGAAACAGGTGCAGATGATGACAGATGTTCAGGCTGGAACGAGAGATGAAAGGGGAAATGAGTTTGCTGCTGAGGCTGTGACATAATTTTTTAAAAATAGTATATTTTGTCCATTTGCAGCCTGTAGCAGTAAAAAAATATTTTCCCATTTCTTTAATTTAATCTACATCATTTAATTTACTTTAATATGAAGAAATGAGGTGTGGCTCGCGACTTTTGCACAGTACTGCATAACATCGAATACACAGCATGAACATTAAGTCATTAGGCTCACAGGAACTGTAAGCCCATCTGAGAATGATGTTAAATTTCACATGACAGAAGTCACACATCAGGCTAGAGACACAAAAGTTATTTCGACTCTTGTGAATTCACAAATTATGAGATCTTGGTTCTCAAGCACGAGGTGACATATGGTAAAATTAAACTAAGACCAAACATAATTACGATCGCGAAATAAATTTGCATGTCATTCCGAAAAAATGTGTCTAATTACACAGGTTTTTAAGAAGCAAACACAGGAGCGAAGTGTGGCAGCCAAGTTCTGGCTCATCCCTTATTAAAAAATTTTTCTGAGATCTTAGGTATAATACCCGTCAAATTGGATGCCGTTTTTTTATTTCCAGACGGATGAAGATGGAGACAGAGGATACAAAACGACCATTGTAATGGTCTTTGGCTGGATGTGTGATGATCTCCCTGCCACTTGATAAACTGGGAAGAAAGTGAGGTCCAAGTTTTTACTCGGGCTCCCATCGCAGGCGCCATGAGACAGACTCCACATCAAAGAAGTCGGCGTTAAAAAAAAAGAAAAGAAAAAAAAAAAGAAAAAACCTCCCTGGGCAATCTGTTACAACACACACCTGAGACGAAAAAGCAAATTGATTACTCCTTAACCTACAGTGTTTTAACCAAGGTAACCCTCTGATATGACTATGAAATAATTATAACCTGCAGTTCTCAGTGGGCATTACTTCTGTATGTATATTTTCATTGACTTATGTGAAGACCTCCAAGGTCTGGACGAAAAAGAAAAAAAAAAATCTACTTTAATAGCTACCTGTCAAGTGTAATTAAGTGTGTTTTTCCTTTTCTATGCTTTTCCCATAGCCTGCAGGGAGACGTTTCTCTTAGCCGTGTCTGCCTCAGCGCCTTTGCCACCCAAAGCTTGGAGACAGTTTTAATTGCAACACGACGACCACAAGAAAAGCCCAGAATCCCCATAAAAGCGCAGCAAAGCTGGCTGCAGGCCCGCGAAGGAGAGCAAGACACACCGTAATTACAGGTAAGCGACCTCGCTTTTCCTCAGTCTGCTCTGACTGAGTGAGTGAGAGGGACGTATTATATTTTATCATTTCAGATCTCATCACACCTTTGAGCGATCATGGTGTATCAGTACTTCCTGACCAGACTTTCCATTTCTTTCACATTGGTCTGACTAAACAAGGTTTTGTCTGCGAGATTGTAAAAAATAAAAAAATACTCCTTATTGGCGAACACAAAGTTTAACAATGAACAATAAAAAAAAATAAAAGAATTTGTCAAATTAGTCTTGATTCAACCAGTCTTCAGAATTGATGATGGAGTATAACTACAGTTCTATTCAAATGCGTAAGAAAAAAAAAGCAGCTTTGTGAACTCATTTTTCAATTTGTGCTTAAAACTTGAGAAAGATGTGGAAAAGGTGGAAACCTACCAAGCATGGGGAGAACATGCAAACTCCATGCACACAGACCTGAGGCAGGTATCGAACATAGAGCCTGGTGGTGTAAACGACAGTGCTAACCACTACACCAATGTGGTAACACACACACACACACACACACACACACACACACACACACACGTACGTACTGTACTCTGTGTTTAGGCTTCAGCTTGTTAATAAGCGTCTCACTGTAACGAGCACCGTTGATTGTTGAACCTTTCCCCGATGGCGTTCCAATACTTCTGGCCCTCGAGAATCCCAGAAACCTGTAAGCATCAATTTTCCAGCTGATGGTCGACTTTTGAACGTTTTCCCGGTCGGCGATTGAGGATGTTTCCGTTCCATACTCTGCTGTTTACTCTCACGCTCGTCACCAGTAATGATTCTCTTTAAGAAACTTTCACCTTCTTTAGAGTATCACTTCAAATTTGTCCTTTAGCCTTACATACCATGTGTAAGCTCATTTTTATGTCTGTTGACATTTGAACAAATGTCTTATGTCTTGTCAAACTGCTGTTGTGGAAAATAAATCAACACTTCCAGTTGGAGGCATAGTGGTTAGCTCTGTGGTCTCACACCTCCAAGGACGAGGGCTTGATTCCCGCCTCTGGGTCTGTGTGCATGGAGTTTGCCTGTTCTCCCCATGCTTGGTGGGTTTCCTCTGGGTACTCTCGTTTCCTCCGACAGTCCAAAAGCATGCAGATTACGCTAATTAGCGTTCCCATATTGCCCGTAGTGTGAATGAGTGTGTCTATGATGGGTTGGCACCCGTGCAGGGTGTACCCTGCCTCATGACCCAAGTCTCCTGGAATAGGCTTCAGGCCCCCTGCAACCCCGTATAGAGGATAATCCGGGATAGACGATGAGTAAGAGTTTCTAGACGTTAAAAAAAATACGTCTAGATACTAGACGTCAAGAAGATGAACCATTCTCTGACATTTGCATAGACACTGAAATGGTGCATTAGCAGGAGGGGTGAAATAATGGTAGTTTAAGGCATATAAGTGTGTTAAGTGAAGGATGTTTCAGGTGGAGTACTAACAGATATGTTTTGGGTGAACTCCTAAACCTGGGTTAACTTGTTAGAGAAATATTAAAATCAGGGACGTTTAAATCTTAATTAAAAACTGATCTTTCCCTTCTGCTCCATCTCCCTCTCCATCTCCTGTCACTGGCCTTTTTCTCTTTAATTACTCATTTATCCTCTTCTTCATCATTGTTTTTCTATTGTTCTTTTTTTTCTTGTTTGTGTGTGTGTTGTGGTTCAATGTCTTCTTTTCATACTACATATGCACTATGGTCTTTGTCCTTTGAAGAACCAAATATTAAAAAAACCCAACATATTCTTGTCTGTTTTTGTTTATCAAGTTCAGGGCCGTGTTGCTTTTCCATTAACCACTGGAATAAATGTGAGACACACACCACAGAGTCCTATCCCTCATGGAACATCACACACACAGCCTCACCGAAACTGGACAACTAAAGATCGGAAAAAGGGTATGTTTGTATAATTTTTTAAGTAAGTTTGTGGTTTGGGTGACACCGTGCCCACTGTAGCCTCGGATTCTTGTTCTTGGCTGAAAGTATACAAATTCAATATTGTCTTCAGCTGTCGTACCCCATCGACCTCAAGAATTCAGCAGGCTTTGTTTTCTGAGATGCTTTTCTGCTCGTCATGATTGTAAACAGTGGTTATTTGAGTTACTGTACACATCTGGTCACCTCAAACATGCTTGCCCATTCTCATCTGGTTTCTCTTGTCAAAAAGACATTTCCAGTTGCAGAACTGAATCATTTTTTTGTTTGTGTTTTTTGGTTAATAGTGTTGTATCCCAGGAGATCCTTAGATTTCCTCTAAAAATGTGACGTACAGGTACCAACACTTTGTATGACACCACCATATGGGGCGTGCTGAAAGCTCATAATTGTATGCATTCCTTACAAATGCAGTAAGTGTACCTCAAAAGGGTAATATGAAAATCCCTCAGGAGTCAACAGCTTGTTCGAATCTGTTTTATATAAAAAGTGATTATATAGTTGCCTTTTTGCATCCATAGATGGAGTACTGCCTCAATTTCACCTCCTACACTCATTAATTTAATTCTCCATTTTCCTTCCAAGTGGTTCAGCAAGTGGCCTGTCAGGACGATCACCGCATAAAGCTGAAGACAGGAGTGACTGCATGCAGCTGGTGTTTATTAAAATATTGACTTTCATGAGACTGCCATTGTTTCTTTCTGTCATAGCCAGAGCACTTAAGGCGAGCATGTGCCATGATCAATGAGACAGAGAAAAGGCTGCTGTTAGCTCCTTGTCAGGATGGATGAAGCTCTTCAGTTGTCCATGTCCATTTCAATGTCTGGCCGTAGTAAGTCAAAACAACTGGACTTGAAGATTTTTTCCCCCCACTCACAGCTCATTCAGTCTAAACCACCGGAGCTCACAGCGATCCAGAGGGACCGCCAGACGAACAGCGTATCACTTCGTTCTAACCCGACCCACCCAGCTCAGGGCAAAAGCAAAAATATAGGTTGTCATCTCGACTGTTTGGAGGATTGGGCTGAGAATAACTGCCACGTTAATTGTAAGTCTGGTAGCTTTGATTTGCTGATGTCTGGCATTTTATTTTTATCTATTGATATGATGGACACTTTTATCCAAAGCAAATTCAATCTGAAATAGAGTCAAAGCACATATTGCGGATTAGGGCCCAATCGTGGTTTGTTCTGTCATAGTCCTGGAATTTGAACTCGTACTCTGACTTATAGTCTTATAAGTTATAGCCCATCCAAGATTGCCAGTTCTTTTGGGGAAAGTAGCGAATGCATGCTCAAAAAGTCACCAGAGGTAGTTCACCGATGAGGTCATTGACTCATTTGCATATTAATTAAATTATAATTATATGCATTTCAAAATATAACAACATGAAGAGAGAGGACACAACATAACAGAAAATAATAGATTACTACCTATTCATTAAGAAATAAGGCATTTATTGTAATGGAACCATAATCTACAGTATGTGCACACTTACAAAACTCTTTTATTACAAGGTGTGTTCAAGTCAAACCGGGACTTTTGATTTCGAGTATGAGAGTAAAACCTCCCTTTATTTCTCTATATAATCCCCTGCCACACTAACGCACTTATCCCAGTGTTTCACTAGTGCTTACAGTAGATACCATCAAGATAGAAAACCTTCTTCACGTCTGAAACGCTGGCCTCCCAGGAGCTCCATTAATTGCTTAAACATGTGGAAATGGCTTGAAGTGAGGTCAGGACTGTACTGTATGGGGAAATGTGGCTACAACTCCCAGCCGAGTGCCTGTAATGTGCAAGTGGTGTTGGTGAATGATTGATGCGTCTCGTCCACAAGTTGGTGACAAATTATGTGTTTATAATTTCCACTCGCTGCAGCAGGATTGCCTTGAACGCCCCTCATATAGCTTTAAAAATATTAAAATGTGTTTAGAAATTTGCTTGATTTACACTTAGGTTTAAATTTTTCAACAAAAAAAAAGTCACGAACGACTTTAAATGTCACCAAATCTTTATACAATTGGCAACACTGAAATATCAATTTCGTCCAAATAAAATATTTTTTGCAGATTTTATTATTTGCTATAAGCAGATAGGTTTTTACTACCAAGATCTACTTTAAAAATACACAGAAATGTAGATTAATGCATCCTTTCTATCAGTGACAGTCAGGGATGAGTACATTTTGTGAAATGCAGCCTGGGTTTTGTGTGCAGTGCGGATAATGTCTTTACTGGCTCTTCACTGGCATGTCCATAAAACGTCATGAGTATTCACTGAGATGGCACATGTGATAGACAATTGAACATGGAAGTACAATGAAAGAGAAGGATTATTTTCTCAAACAGATTTTTTTTCAAACTGAAGGTAAATTGACTAAATCCAATCAAGTTCAAATTACACAAAGAAACAAATAAATGCCAGAAGAAGAGATTTGTGTGGTTTGAATGAAAGAGTCGGCTAAGAGTAAGCGCAGCATGCTTGCTGTTCAAGGAGACCCAAAGAAATAAAGAAAATGTTTTTCAATGAGTTTTTACCTTTTTTTAATGGTTATAATAGTGTTTTCATAACAGTAAATTATGTATCCAAATCCACCTAATCCTAATGATCTATGCTGGACGATATGGTGGACATGATGATGTGAGACAATGTTCATGATTCCACACAAGTCTTCCCTTCCTCCATGGTAACATCGGCCGTTATATACTGATAGCGAAAACCGAATGAGGCGACGCCAACTTTTTGTCATTGCCTTGTTTCCTCAAATCAAGAGTCCTCCCTCTCAGTAGGGACCACGAGAAGCCAAGAGCAGCATGCTGAAACGTGTCCCTCGCTGCTTCTTTCACTGTCTGCATAATAACCATCTACGCAGGGATTCTCTCTAAGAAAGCGCGTTCCTCGTAAGTAGAGCAGCCAAGCTTCTCCGGAGACAGACAGAGACTCCAGCAGGAGAGGGGAAATCAAAAGTTAAATTATAAAAAGAAACAAAAACAGCAGAGGCTTGCTGGTTTAATGATAATTTCAGGAACTGTTCAAAAGGATGCTCGCACAATCACATAACAAGGGGCCGAGGAGGAAAGACAGAATTATTTAATTACCTCCTAGGAGTAATACATTTTACTTTTTTTTTGTGCCCTACTTTAATGAAGATCTCATTCAAGTTATCATTTCTTTCTTTTTTCGTGCAGTTCCTTTCTATTTGGACAGGCATTGTTAGAAAGAATATGTAGAGAAAAAGGAGAATACTATACATACAGTATGTAGGGCATAGTAGCAGATTATTTAGGACCAAATACAGTATGGCCAAGTTTAGACGCACAAGGGTCAGTTATAGCAGTGGCAAGTGTCGAAAAAAATCACGCGCCAAAAGTGGCCTAACTTTAAGCAGCCACATTTAAGGTTTTTGCAGTATTTGCAATCAAAGCCAAAAACGTCTCGAATGCAACCGACCATATCTAATGCATGTGCTGCATTTCAATTTTGGGCCAAAAATGGCCCAAGTGTAAGTTCTGCTCCATATCGTGCCTGAAATACGGTCTCATCAAGGCTGAGTTGTGGCTGTGTTCTGGCAGCCAGATCCGGATGAGTTCATAGCCGTCATTCCGAGGTGGTATGCTGGCCAGATGAAAATGGGAAACATGGGCCAGCACTGGGCCATCATTCATCTACTGGGCCATCATAAATGTGACTGACAGGATGATTTAAAAATGGTTTTTATAAAAGATAATCATAAGTGCTTTGTCATTTTATTCATTTGTTCATCTTCAATAAAAGTTGATCCAATCCTGGGATAAATGTGTATGAGATGCTAATACACCCTCGATGGGACGCCAGTTTCTCCCACTACACACATTCACACCTAGAGGCAATGTCGAGTAGCCAGTCTACCTACACTACAGGAAAACACAGAGGCACCGTGAAAACATGCAAAACTCCATAAAAGCTAGTTTTGCTATCCCGCAGTGCCACCTCAATACCCACTCTGCTGCTTATTATCTTCATTTAATAAATGAAAAAAAAAAAAAAAAGTATTTAGTACATGACAGAACTGACCATAAACACAATATAAACCTGGAAATAATAATAATGCATTGAGTGTGATAACTCTTTACTGATCTGACATAATCATAGGATCCCGTCTCTGCTCGATTTCATATTTGATTCTTGAAGTGATATGTGATTGTGATGGATGCTCTAAGCTTTATGTAATTATTGTAAGTAGTTATCGTTGTCAGAACTGAAGGTTTATATCACTTTTTATCACTGTGTCCACCTCTGTGGAACTTTGATTAATAGCCACGGTTCTGGGAACACATTAAGGACCCGCCTTTGCAATGGAAAACTGTTCAGTTTATAAAAACCTAAAGATGTTAGAACACAATATATAAACATGCGTAAATGATTCTAATTAATAATGATAATAATTAAGCTCCATCAGAGGACTACCATGAACTTTTAAAAAATATTTTTTTAATGAGTACACGTTTATGTAATTATATTTATTACATAATTATGGCATTCTTACAGCAAGTAATATTTTTACGCATTCCTTTATTTTCAGTAATCGATCAAACATTCACACACTCCTGCACCCCTAGAAGCAATATAGAGTACACAATCTATTAGTCATTCTTTTTGAAGGTAGAAGGAACTTGGAGAACATGATGGAAACCCAGGGAGAACCTGTGACACCCCACACGGACAGCAATCATAATTGAATCAAGAACCCAGGAAGTGTGAGACAAAAATCTGTGCCCAAGAATATAAAATTCCATCCATCCATCCATCCATCCATCATCCATCCATCCATCATCTATACCACTTAGTCCGATTCAGGGTTGTGGTGGTAGAGATGCCCAGGCATCGCTTCCTCCAGGAAATTCCAGTTAAATGTATTTGCCTGACTTTAGAATTATTAATAAATAATATATTACAAATATTATATTAAACCAAATATTTAATACATTTTATGTTGGGATAAATGGTAATATTCTATATATAGGTTACAGGTTATACACACTACAGTATTTCTTATGGAAATTGAAATATTTTTATGCCAGTTTTAACATTTCAATGAATAAATCTAATTAATTCTGATGCTGGACATAGATCCTAATATATACTAACTATTACCATATACTGTATATATACACAGATATATGCTGATATACACTGACAGTTTCAAGTGTATGCAATCTGTCCTGTCTTCAGAAGCAACCTTGAGCTGTTGATGGAGATGACAGAACATACCGTGACCTTGCTGAGACGTAAACACACCAGCTGGCCTGCAGTGACGACTCTTAGATACAGTATCTGACATCTTCATTTGTCTTATCCATTTTCCTTCCACGATGGTGGTGTGACAAAGCATTCAAAAGATCCTCATAGCTTGCTTGTTATCTGATCCCATCAATTACTGTCGGCACTTCCATCCGGCCCCGTCTTATGTCTCTCTTTGTCATCTTTGGAGATAAGGTGTCACATCTGCAATCTAGGGGGGATATTAAAGCACACAGGCCTTCCCCACTCACTCCACAGAGACCAGCTGAGATGTTTGTCCCTTTTTCATGAGGTCATATGGTCACTCTTTAGAGTGACTAGTAATGAAACCCTATTTGACAAGGTCGAAAGAGCATTCGTCATTCTCTGGGCCTGGTTTTGAACAACGGTGAAAGATCACTCGTTTTATTTCACTAATCTTGGTGCTTAAATTTTGTTCCAGTGTTTTGCATCATTTTGACATTTGGTTTGTTCAGCTGACAATTTCACCCAAAGCTGGAAAATGCACCTGAGGTTTAATGATCAAAGTAGTAGGATCTGAAATCACAGCTTGTCAATCAGAAGACATATACAGCAATTCGGGTGTATTGAATATCATTGATTATCAATTTTATACCAGTAAATTAGTTCCCAAGGCTGTGGGAACCAAAAGCCAGCCTGTCTGGTCCAATCGCACAGAAAAGCCAATGTAGCAAAAAGTTCAAGGTTATTGATCCAGCCTCCAAATTCTGCAGTTAATAATCCTACTGAGCTTCCACGGAAGGTGCTCGATAACCAAGTCTGATCCATGGAGGCCCCACCTTGCCACTTACAGCATTCAAAGGTTCTGCTGCTAACATCCCATTGCCAAACACAACAGCACACCCCAGAGGTCCTGGAGACATGTCCCAAGGCATAAGGGCTGCCAGAGCTGCCCCAGCAGCCCAAGAGCAACCCACCCATACATATATAAAAATATTTGTTTTGGTCTTAATATGACTGATTGGTGTACATTACCCACTAATACTCCACAGGTCCAGGTTGATTAAACTTCAGTCCTAAAACGAGCCTCTTTATCATTCTAGGTTCTAATGCTTATACAAAAAGTAACTACAACACACTTTGAAAAAAGAAAGTAACTCAAAGGATCTTTGCTTCATAAGATTCATACTTCAGACCATGTTAGTGCTTGAAGGGATCCAACTTTTACGGGTTAGTCAAACATTTAAAGGTTCCCCTTGAGGAACAACCTTTTAGGTTTCACACTCTTCATTAGTGTATGGTTACAATATGAGGTTTACTACCATTTTGGCAATATATTTAACCATAACCATATATGGCATATTTACAGTATATTATGTGTTAACACAAAATAAGCCTAACATTAGACAAGTTTGGAATATAAGCATTTTTTAGAAATGAAAAGATCACAGTATATAGAGAAATATGAAAATAAATTATTTTTTAAATGGTGCCATGGTGCTGGTGAGTTTATGATTTTGTTTGGTCAGAAGGTTAGGTTTGGGCAGTAGTTCAGGTTTAGGGCAAAATCATAGGATTATGTACATCACCCCTTCCCTAGTGATGATACTTAAATCTGATTCATTATCCTTAAACTTGTAGGATCAACAAGTACTCATGGTTGGTGAGCCAAATTCATGGATTAAATCCTTATAATTGTAAATATAGTACAGTTTTCTGTAAACAGACATTTACATATTAAGCTTTTTTTGGGAGGATTTAATGAAATTTTTTGATCTCAAATTCCATATTTCACAAAGATACATTTGATATAACATGGTTTGGTAGTCTCTGATGAATAAGCAAACAACTTTATTCAGAATCTAATGCAGGTCTACTGCTAATTCAGAGATGATAAGGACATAAATAGACACCAAGCTGGTCTTTTTACTCATCAGTTTAAAGAACAAATGATTGTTTTTCCGCAACCGTTCGCATCTGTCTTATTTCAATATTTATCAGGTTATAATCAACTATATTTCAGCACATTTAAGAGGAAGTGCTGTTGTGATGAATATCAGCATGGCTGTGGTGCAGTCATTGGGACGAGGGTGCGGTCTGAGTGCTGAACGCATTACAGTCGTTCTGATATTCAGTATAACAGCACAAGTTTTATATCGATTTTATTGAATAATTCAATTCAATTCAATTCAATTTGATTTATATAGCGCTTTTAACAATGGTCATTGTCTCAAATCAGCTCCACAAAATGAAAAGAAAATTTATGGAAGTATGAGTGAGAAAAAATGTGTTTAAATAATAATGAGATTATCCCTCATGAGCAAGCTAAGGGTGTTGGCGACGGTGGCAAGGAAAAACTCCCTGAGATGGCAATAGGAAGAAACCTTGAGAGAAACCAGACTCAACAGAGAACCCATCCTCAATATGGAGTCCAGTTCAGCACAGGGATGATTCAGCAAGTGCAGAGGACAGAGATGGGGGTCTGGATCACTGGGAGCTCAGGAGCAGCATGTGTAGATCCAAACCATCATGAAGCAGAATCCAGCTGGAGCTGGACCTTATCTGGATGCCTTAAGATCTTTGTAGGGCTGGCCTTTGTCTATTGGAGCTGGCACAATCTCCAGATGCCCCGGGATGGGTAAAAAAAATCAGTTAACAGTTCCATAAACACCATTTATTATCAATAGACTATGATTTCTTACTTAATTTAACCAGTTCTTCTGCTCCGGCAACACACATCCTTTCGCGACTGGCAGAACTAACTAACCGCGACTGATGGTGCTGGCGACCGAAAAGAGTTTAATTAACAGGGTTGAAAGTACTTTTAAATTCTTAAAGGTACTAGGTCGCCAAAAGATGTTTATAGTATTTATATATGTTGTAAAGTAAGCAGTAATAGGAGTGCACTTGTTTCATGGATTAAATGTAATTATAAATGGTTAAAAAAGTGTCATATGTGTTACATTAAGAACTGTCATCGCTTTATGGGTTAAGACTTTTTCCTAATAAAAGCAGGTACAGACATGTTTATGTCTTATGTAAATGAAATACAGGTCCTGTTTATGGCAGTTAACATTCCTGTTTTTTTTTTTTCCTCCCTTACAATAACCTACAACCAGTTGAACATCCCCAAGCAGAGCTCCAGGGAATCCTTTCAATCAGGTTTCCTAGAATTATGTTCTTACTCTACTCTAGCTTTGACCTTTTCTCTCACTTACTCTACAAGTAGTCCTACAGGTCACGTAGTTGTTCGAAAGAGCTTTTTTTTTTTTTTTTTAAAGTTCAGTTGGTTTTGTGGTTAAAGATATCTGTGATCCTTATACAGGGCTATAAATGGCCCCCAGTCTGAGTGAGAAAATCACTGTGGGAGAATGGGAGAAAAGGAAAAAAAAGGCAGTTTATCAAATCCAGCTGGCAATGTGTGGACCATCAGAGAGACGCCTGTTAACACTTACCTTGTTGTCCTTCTTCACGCATATGCGCACCGTCTCCACTGTTTGGGCTGGCTGTCCTCCACTGCGTTTTCAACACCGACCAAATAAATAAAGAATAATAGCCGCAGACCAAGTGTATGAAGTACAGCAGATGTCAGTGCCTGAAATCAGAGCTCTATCTGTTACACCTGTATTATGTGTATTTTTCTCTACAGACATGCATACGGAGGGAACAGACACCGTGTCTTGAGGAACATGGCGCAGAATGGAAGATCATGTGAATTCAGTGACCAGCTGACAGACTGGAGCTTCAGGGATTCTGCTTTTGAAAGAAACAAACTAATATAACTGTACTTCTGAAAGTGAATCAGTGTGACTCTGATACTAGTTTTGCAGCAGCATTTCTACTGTAACATTTCATAGGAAGGTGTATGGAATAAAGTTCACATAATACAGCAAATTAACGGCAAAAAGTGGTAATTGCTCTGGGTAAGGCTTTTGTTCCATCCGTCTAGGAACCTTTGTAGTCCAACTAGGGAACGTGGAGGCCAATGGGGATTACCATTGTATTTATTCCTATTGTATGACTGTGGTAGGATCTCCAGAGGAAATCCACCAAGCACAGAGGAAAGTACCCGGAGGAAACCCACCAAGCACGGGGGAGAACATGCAAAGTCCATGCAAGCAGACCCCGAGGCGGGAATCGAACCAGCACCCTGGAGGTGCAAGGCGACAGTGCTAAAGTCTTTTGGTAGGACATGTTCATGCAATATTATGGAAGGAGACTCCACAAACAGTTTTACAAGATTTCTGCCACAGTTAGGTCTTCGGGACAAATGGCTTTGTGCTTTTCTGCAAGTTAAAAAAAAAAAAAAGACTATTCATTTCAATAGAATGAGTGTTTATAGCCGCAACAATATAACATTTTCTTTGGATGTTCTACAACACTTACTCTCACACACTCATCATCTACACCACTTTATCCTGAATATAGGGTCATGGGGGGTCTGGACCCTATGCCAGGGAGACTTAGGGGACAAGGCAGGGGTGCAAATCCATTGCAGGGCACACACAAATATACACTTACACCCTCCGAGTAATTTGGAAACGTCAATCAGCCTAATCTGCATGTCTGTGGGAGGAAACCGGAGAACCTGGAGGAAACCCACTAATCATGAAGTTTTCATGTTCAAGAGAACATAACTCCATGCATACAGAGACGGGAATCAAACCCAGACCCTGGAGGTGCAAGGCGACAGTGCTAACCACTAAGCCACCATGCTGCCTGCGTCTACAGTCTTTTTTGCAGTCTACCTTTTTAACACTTGTTTGTACAACATGGCTGAGATAATGCACTTTTTTACAGTATGTGTATTGTCGTTTGAAAAACGTAGTGCTGTTCCTCACCCAGGACTACTTCCTGTTTACTACCCCATGCCCCACCCCCACCTCATGTTTCCTTTGCAGTCTGTACAGTAAAAATGACAAACTCTTCATACTCTTCTGAAAAGTTTTAGGATTCCAGATGTTTCTTTTGAGTTCTTCTCCAAAGCGCTTGAGATTAAAAGGTCACATTCTCACCAAGTTATACTTCTTCTCTTCATTTTTACAGATTTTACTTGAATGCTACCACAAACTAACAGACAGACAGCTATCATGATATCTTCACATTTCAGTTCAGATGGTTGCTTCTCCACCCTGCAGTGTGTAACCCTGCCCCGTTGGCTTTGACTGGGTGCCGCTGCCGCCACTGCTATTGAACTCCAAACCTTTCAAAAGACTTCTTTATCCTGGCCGTACAAAAAAAAAAAAAAAAAAAAAGTCTGCCCCACCGCAGCCGAACGTCCCATCTTTAAGCCCCTGGACACCCAACCCGCCCCCATTCCTCCCCTACAAAACATTTTCAGCCCATTTAAAGCAGCAGACAGCCTCCATGTCCACATTTGTCACTGCTGGTTTGCTCTGTCAACGCCGTCCCAACAAAAGACGTGTAAAAAAGATTGACCAGCAGCTTTTAAACCTTGTTACACATGCAGGCACAAAGAAACCTGGGGGGGGAGAGAACAGACGCACACCTGCGCCTTTATGTCGCCGACTCTCCGTTGGCCGATGGCGCATGAGAAATATGAGAGGACGGATAACACTCTGGGACATGAACGAGATGTTCGGCGAAGTGTTTGTCATTATGATACACCCGCCCTGATTTCCCTAATGAGTATATGTGTGTACGGTATCATTTCGGAACATCATTACAGAGAGAGACGGCCTGAGGCATCTCATCACCACTCGACTCTATCGCAGGCCATTTACACTCATACTATACAGGTATGAAGTAACGCATCTGAAAGGAAATATACTTCATTGTGTTGCCTTCAGGAGCCGAAAGTATGATTTATGCCCGAGAGTCTAATCAGCACCTGGAATGTGTGTGTGTGTGTGTGTGTGTGTGTGTGTGTGTGAGAGGGCGTGAGATAATCACTAGACCACAGCTTCTGCTCTGGAACTGGCTTGGTCAGTCAGCAAAAGAAGAAAAAAAGAAAGTGTGGGGAAGGAGAGAGAGAGAAAAAAGAAACAGAACGGATCAAGCCTCCTATAGTTTTGACTTCGCTTGAAAGGCTGCATTTTCCCATGTACACAAGAGAAAACCTGTCCCGCTCCTGGACGCCTGCCAACTCAACATGCTGAGACCAACTGTGATCTGTGTTACATTTCGGCATTAACTGCACTCCCACCGGCTTTGCCAACTATTGATAGCATATCATTGTATAATTATGGAGAATGCCAGACGTATCTACTAACTTTGATTTATGCTGGTAAAAAAAAAGCACCACGTCGCACAACTGTGTTGTGTGATTTGATATTTCGGTGCCCCTGAATATGTCGAGACTTGCCATTAACTAGCAAATATGTGCATGATGCTAACTGGAATTCGGACCAGCATATGATAGGGGTTATATTATACGGGTGCGAGCACACTAGGTCTGAACAAAGAGATTCTTTTATTATTATTATTTTTTTTTAGAACTGCTCAGATGCTCATATTCACTTGAAATAGTTCATAGTAGATAAAGACGGAGAATCTCGTTTAAAAGTGCTGCAGGGATTTGAAATCACAACCGTCTGACCGGCAGCCCAAAACAAAGCCGTGGCCGCTGAGCCGCCAGTTGACCACTAATGGAAGTGTGTGAGCAGTGCTATCCCCCCCTTGTGGCTCACAGCTTCCGTTCCAGCATCTTTCCAGCATCTCAAAACAGAAAGATTTTATTTAAAATATATATTTTATCTTTCTTTACACTAGTGAGAGTGTGACTCATTTCATGCTTTCACGCTGAAGGAATGCAGTGTGTGTTCATTTTTTGGGGGTGGGGGGGGTGGGGGGGGATTGTAAATAAAAGTATGACTGTTTTTTTTTTTGTTTTTTTTTACGTGATGTTTCAACACAGAGTACAAGAAAACATTAATTTAACTGGTAAAATATGTATTAAACCATCTCACATGATTACAAACTCCATGCACAGGGGACCCGAGGCGGAGCTCGAACCCTTGACCCTGGAGGTCAAGCATAACCATTTCGGTAACATAGTTGTAAAGGAAGTTCATCAGTAGCACAATATCATTAAAAATAATAAGATAAGAGCACTTTACTTACTTTTCCTCTTCCACTGACATTCAGAGGAAATTCTGATAAATCAGCTTCATGCATTTGTTCCTGTGGATGTTTCAAGTATGAAATTTATTTACATATAAATAAACAAATTATTAAATTATTATATAACTATTCAAGTATTTTAATGATTAAATTTAAACATAAAGTCTAGCTATAGTGTCCTGGGAAAGACCGATGCTGTTTCCCAAATCCTATAATTAGATTATTAATGTGTTTATTAAAGAAATCTGAAACATGAACACAGGTTGTTTCCCAATACATGACATATACTGTACAGTATAACTGTAATCTCACTGGGACACACCCTGATTGTAGAATCACTAACATCTGAGTGAAGAAGGTATGGAGTGGTTACCAAACTAAACCACAGCAAAGCGAAATTCCAAATCCAGTGATTTCACACACCGATCTCCCACAATTACTACAGTATACACAAAAACACTGCATTAAAGCACATTCCTTCTGTCTCTAAGTGGGACAGTGGGATCTTTTATGCTTTTAGTCTGACACGGGTTTAATTCGGTTCTTGCGCTGGCTTTGTCCAGTGAAGAACTGTTTCATGAAAAATTGAAATTTCACACAAGATGGTGGGTGTTTGAAATTAGCACTGAAACTCTGAGGATAATATTGAAAACATTCCTTTAATTTAGCTTCTGAGAGACACAATTCTTTCTTTCTTCTCATCCTTTTCATCCTTTATGTTCTTCTTTCCTTCGTCCTTTCTTATTACATTTTATGTTGCTTCGTTCCTTCCTTCTCATCCTCCATGTTCTTTCTTGCATTTCCATCCTTTCCTCCTTCTTATCCTTCGTTCCTTCCTTCTCATCTTTCTTTCCTTCTCTTCCTTCCTGTCCTTTATGTCCTTCCTTCCTTCCTTCCTTCCTTCCTTCCCTCCTTCTCATCCTTCGTTCCTTCCTTCTCATCCTTCCTTCCTTCTTTCCTTCCTTCTCTTCCTTCTTATCCTTTATGTCCTTCCCTGCCCTTCCTTCTTTTCCTGTTCATTCTTTATGTTATTTTCTTCCTTCCTTCCCTCCTTCCTTCCTTCCTTCCTTCCTTCCTTCCTTTCCTCACCTTTATTCTGCTCACGATTGGTGTGGATTTAGACTGCGCTTACATCACAATCCACATTGCTCAATTCCAATTTTTTGGTCAGATTGGATTTGCATGTCATGACGGTCCACATTCATAATTACAAGTGACTTTTATCTGACTCTAATGTGGACGCGTCTGTCTTCTGAAAAGCGCATCGATAAGTCTTTGCTCGCACCATCTGGGTTAAAACACATCATGAATTTGTGCAACCACTCATTTATTACAAACAACTGATGCAATTTTAGCAACAAATATGCTTAGGATGATGCTCTGGAGCACGGCAAGCTGTATTTGTTGCAGTCCAGAAGAAGAAAGAAAGCCAGATGTCTCACTTTAGCCCTTTCAGGTGCTATCGCCGCTATGAAATCCCGATCAGCGAGCGGCACCACGCATATGCAGAGGCACAAAAGTCGCATGAATTCCGATCCGCCTGTTCTCGTTCAAGTCGCATGACCGCATATCGGATATGCATCCAATCTAGGACATATGAAAGATTTGCGCATTCAGACGGCCCTAAAAAATCAGATCTGTGTCACATTAGGCTGTGAAATAGGAATTGAGCCACTTGAGCCTGGTAATTTGAACTTAGTCTTAGAGTCTATTATAGGAACGCTGGGTGTGAGGCGGGAAATCATCCCAGATGGGAGTTAGTCCATACCAAATCGAGTCCATTTCACACCTAGGGGCAATATAGAGTAGCCAATCTACCTATTAGCGTGGTTCTGCAGTTGGAGGAAATTGGAGAACCTGGAAGAAAGCTACGCAGGCAAGAGGAGAAGATGGGAAACTTCAGGATCAAACAGAACGTCTACGATTTACCGTAATCTATAAACATAAACATAATGTCATCATACTGTGGAATTAAGGAGGCAGCCATCTTGTAAAAGTCACTTGGTTCTTCGGCATCGTTCCGGGCTTTAAAAGGCAGAACTGTACAATTTGTGTTACATACAAACTCATTCTGTTTAAGAGTGAGATTACAAAGCAAGAAACAAATTTGACTAAAATAAGCTACCATTAGCTCAAGTGCGCAACTAAAAAAAGCAAAATGTCACACACACCACACACGTCTTTGCTGATTGACATTTGCTTTAATGACACAATTTGGTAAATTAGGTTGTTGTTTTTTCTTTTTTTGTGAACCCTCCCTTTAAGTGTGTTGTGTGTGTTTGTGTCAGAGTGTGTATAGTGGCATCAAGGCATCAGCTCTCCGCCGAAAAAAAACCTGTCTCATTTAGACGCAATCTTTTCAGCGTTACAACCCTGACATACAAAACACTCGGTGAATTACAGTAAATGTGTTTGCATTGGATGCTGGAGCTGTAAAAACACACACACACACGCGCGCACATACAGTACAGTACACACACACACACACACACACACGGCACCAGACCACCTCTAAAGTCAGGACCACCTCAATGTTTTTCCGTCTGAGGCTCACAGAAGTTCTGGAGCTGTAATGCTTTAATTGCTATGGGACTGGAAGGCTAATAAGCTTTCTAAATCGGGCTGCTTTTATTTGTTTTGTTTTTGACTCGCGGCTAGAAGGGAAAATGCAGCCGCTCTAATTGGAACGCTGTCATTAAGAGATATTCGGTATTAAAGTTTCTTCCTCCAGTAATAGTTTTGCGGATTTCTTTATTACCGACTTGCGTTCCCCTTGTCGAAGCGACTTCAAGGAGGAAGTTATTTAAACCCAATATAAAAGTGTCATAAAACGCAGTCGTTGCTCACCAGTGTCCGGATTCTGAGAGATGTGGTAATGAAATGGGGCCCTCCATTTTCTTACTCCATCACTGATACCTACTGCTGGAGTTTGTGTTTAATCAACTTTTGGGAGAGTCAGTGGCTTTCGTAATAGGGACCAGATGACCTTTCTTGTAACATAATAAGCATTTCGGGTTCTTTCTTCCCCCCCCCTTTTTTTTTTCCTCATCTTGAATTTTCCTAACACTAATGTGTCCTTCATGCTTTATGCTTCATGCTTACTCACCAAGCCTCAGTGTTTGTTAGTTAGTTAGTAAGAAATTAATGCAGTACGCACGGCGTGTACTCATTATATCAAGCAGCTCAATGAGGATGTTTACATGTACAGTACAAAATACTCTAATAGCAGAATAAACTCGGATTCTGGCAAATACTTAATCACATTCACAACGTGCCTTTTTTGAAGTAACTTGATAATGTGCAAACTGCCAGTCAATCAACAGTCGCGTTTCTTTTTCCACGGCAAACCTGCCAATAAACCCACTATAGAAAAGAGAATCAAAACATGACATTCAAACTTCTTGGCGAGGATTCTTTTTTTTTTTTTATGAGTATTTATTTATTTTTTATTTCTTGTGATATAAAAAGTGTTCTGTTGCAGAGCCCTGGAGAGAAATAATGTAGAACTGTAACCGAGATGTAACTAAATATGAATAAATTATACAGATAATACAAGTTTCAGACTAGAGATATCACCAGGACTGAGGAAAAAAAAAAAATGAGTGGGAGGATTTTACCTTTATGCAGATGCTCGCGGGACAAACAACTGCCATGAATATGCAGCATTGTACTGTACGAATCATTAAGGTTATTTCTTTCGTCCTTAGTCCCTGTCTAGTGAGGGTTAAGATATGCATCAGTGTGTTAAAGCTCTGGGTTACTGATCAGAAGGTTGATGGTTCGAGCCCTAGCTTCGCCAGGTTGCCACTGCTGGGCCCTTGAGCAAGGCCCTTAACCCTGTTTGCTCCAGGGGTGCCGTTAATGGCTGACCCTGCGCTTTAACAGCAGCCTACTCTCAAAGCTAGGATATGAGAAGATAAAAAAAAATTCACTCTGCAGTAATGTATATTGCAGCTTATACAAGGTTAGCACTGGCATCTCGCACCTCCAGGGTCTGAGTTCGATTTCCATCTCAGGGTCTGTGTGCATGGAGTTTGCATGTGGAATTGCTTGGTGGGTTTCCTCCGGGTACTCCGGTTTCCTCCCAAAGTCCAAAGACATCCAGGTTAGGCTAATTGGCGTTCCCAAATTGCCTGTAGTGTGTGAATGAGTGTGTGAATGAGCGTGTGAACCACACTTGCAAAACAGGATTAAATACACAAAGGTCCCTACAGTTGGACTACAGAGGTTCATAGATGGATGAATGGAAGTAACGTATATGTGACAAACAAAAGACTGATCTGAACTGAACCGATATTTCATCATGTTTGGCTACAGGCTATTCTACAGGATATTTAGATACAGGAAAATGCAAAAGTGCAGAACATCTTTAAACAACATGATGCTGAACAAGAACTATGAACATGAACCAATCACTGACATTTGAAAAACACAACAAACGCCAGACAAAAATACTGTAGCCTGAAAAGTGGAACTTAAATAGTGTGCTTTATAAGACGAAGAAGAAGAAAGAAGGTGAAATGTGATCAGAGTGATGTGATGTGCAGGGGCTGATGGGAAATGTAGTTTAGTGCCACACTGACGATGACATGAAAGCTACTAATATTTCGGGGAATACACCCCTATCATGAGGAGGCGAAACACCATTTTATAACTTCATTAGTGTGATTAAACGAACAGTCCCACATATCTTTCTTGTTACGGAAAGATTATGATCTGTAGTGATGAAGCTGCAGTTGAGGTTTGAGGTTCAGCTTAAATTTCTTTAAATTATTGTTTTGTTTTCCTTATCCCCAGTGCTTTCCAGACTTTTTTTTTCTGTGTGTTTGGTTGCATCACTGATCATTTAGAAAAAAAAAAAAAAAGAATTTTTTTTTTTTTTTATTCTAAAATTTGCAATTGCTTTGTTTATGTGATCTCATAAAGAAAAAACTACATCCCAGCAGGAACATTAACATGAGATAGCCATTGTAATATCCATATTAATTCATATTGTTTTTGAAAGTTAGAATGACTAATAAAATGACATTGAGAAAATGTTGAATGCCAAACACAACCAATTTTGTTGCGCTAACTCACTCACTCACTCATCATCTATACAGTTTTATCCTCTTTACAGAGATGAAGGGAGGCCTGGAGCCTATCCCTTAGGACATGAGGCGGGGTACCCCCTGGATGGGGTGCCAATCCATCGCAGTGCACACACACACACACACACTTACATTCATACACTACGGGCAATTTGGGAACACCATTTAGCCTAATCTGCATGTATTTGGACTGTGGGAGGAAACCAGAGAACCCAGAGGAATCCTAGCAAGCATGGGGAGAACATACAAACTCCATGAAAAAAAACTTTATTTGGAGCATTTATGCTGACTAACATTCTATGCCGACCACATCTATGCTCTCTTCTTAAGTTTCTAACTGGGTTTAGCATTCCGATTAGAGATCAGGACGGATACAACAGCTTCCACACACAGCGAGCGTATCTCATGTCACGCACCCCTTGGTGTTGTAATGTTACCTCTTTGTTTTTTTATATTAGTGCATCTTAGCTTTCAAACTACCCTGCTGTAATATAATGCTTGAACAGCCACCAAAACTGCATTATGTCCACTTTTACAAAAAAGAGCTCGTATTTTGAGACATCTGTACTTTTACCAAAGTAACCTCACCATGATGTTTTGACAACCAAAAGTTCCTGCGGGGTTTCTCCATTCATCACAATCGCCCATATGCACTTATGCCTTGCAGAATATGGTTATACTTGAATTAAAGGAGAGGACAATAATCCTAAATAAAATAATAAAATGATTATTTTTAAACGCGTGAAATCAGAAATTAAAAGAATGAGAAAAATACATTGTGCAGAATTATTATAGTATACTGTACTTCACTATTTGAGTTCTGGAATATGGCCGTGCCATCAGAGAAGAAAAACTCCATAGATGTGATAACCTGGTCATTCAGTACATTCAGGTCGTCAGCTGACTTATTTTATTGCCACATAACGTTGCTGAGTCTAGACCTGAGCGACTAAAGCAACTAGCAACCACAGGACATAACACTGTCTCCAGAGGATTTTGTACAGTGGACACTACGCATGATGTGTGTATTACTTCTTGATCCAAAGTCTACATTTAAAAAAAAAAATTTAACTTCACCAAAAGTGGGGGGTCAGGGGTCAGCTCTACAGGCGTATGGTTCAGAAAGTCCCAGGTTAAAAGCCCACAACCACCAAGTTGCCACTGTTTGGTCCTTGAGCAAGGCCCTTCACTTTCTGCTCAAACGTATAGTGAGATAAAATCGTGAGTCACTCTGGATAAGGGTGTCAGCCAAATGCCATAATGTACTGAAAGTGTAAACATTTTGGTGATCTCCATTAAAAAAAAAAATTTCCAATCACATTTCTTTAGAGGAGCTGACGGTTCAGCACAGTCCTTTAGGTTTTAATAATGTGCAAGACGTACATTGGGTCGTAACCCATTCCAGTCATTTCAGGTTTCTATAGTTGTTGTCTTTGCTTGATGTAGAACATTCTGAAATGGTGACTCAATTTAGTTGAACAAAACACCTAAATATTATTGTTTTCTCTCCACAGTTCTGTATTTCTTATCTGGTCTAGATCTAGTTATGTTCACTGACATACTGTATGTAAAAAAAAAAAAAATGTTATATCAGCTTTAATTTAATACACTTACTGAACATGCAGATTGTTGGGCTAAAATTCTCTACATAGTGCACTATGGTGTGAATAAGAGATCACATAATCAATGCCTGAAGTTCGCACACTTTTTGTCGAGTGATTTGTTACCACAGCTACATATCTGCATTTGTCATTTGACTATAGCACCTCCTGAGCCAATGCCGGAAATCAGACGGAAAGAAGATCTAACACTCAGAGTGTCCAACTTTGTCTAGTGCGTTCCTTCTTAATTGAATTTGCAGCAATTAGCATGGAAGGGAAGTGTGACGTGTTAGCGATATCGTTCGCAGGTAAAAAAGTTGCCGTCGACACTCGAGAGAGGTCCAGATCCTCTCACCTGTTTCCTAACACAATGGCATCGAATCTCAATTTACACCTTCTGCCTGTATATGAGATGTCAGGGGACGGCACATCTGCACAACAAGACCTCAATCAACACGGTGTCACCCGCATGTGAGAATGAAAGACGTTCGTCTCGCTCAGCTCCTTTTTTCCGAAGAGACTTTAACACGTTTCATTTTAATTGGAACAGTTCTGATGTCATCTTCCTGCACGGTGCGATATGTAACAGGAGTTTTGATCGATCGTATTGTTGGGAAAGATTTTCATAACGCCCCGACTCCTTCATGATTGAGAAATTCTTTTTTTTGTTTTTGTTTTTTTTTAAATTGATGATGAAAACAAATCTGACAAACCCTTTCTAGATCTTTACTTTCGCTTGATATCTGTTTGGTATTTTACCTGCTCTAGAAAATCCCGGCTTCAATTTTCATCTTTGGTTCTTCCATCTTGAACCTGCTCTCGTTGATGAGCCAGAGTCGGGGAAAAGCGCAGGCCCCGAATAAAAAGCGCGCCTGACAATGATTGATGGGTGAGCTCTCTCCCTGATTCGCTGATTAAACCCATCAATCTATATGCAGAGGAGTTGTCCAATGCAAATGGATCCAATCTGCTGAAACAGAGTGGTATTGTCTGCGCTTTATGGAGAGTGCCAAAGTTAGACGCGGCAGGATTGGCAGCTCGGGCTCGTCTCTGGGAAATAGCGCAGCGGGACTCCGCCGTCAAAGGTTGTCCGGCGCTAATGGACAAACTATTACACATGATGATATTCATCCACGGCGGGGTCATTAATTATTTGCAGTTTTGCAGCAAGGAAAATGCGCTCTCCAACAGAATAATGAAGGCAAATCGGTTCCTGTTATGGTAAACTCCATTATCGTGCTCCTTTATGGCCTTCATGCTGAGTAGACTATTAGGTCAGGGGTATTATTCTGTCTAAAACTCAAACCTTAGCAATCTGCAACTTCTTATTTCTACGTCTGGATGCATTCACTTCATTCAGTCGTGACACCGTGTTGCAAATCGTTTTCAATATTACGAAAAAGGGGACATTGTGATGAGGTTAGGCTCACATGTATAACTCCTGGGAATAAAACGGTTCTTGATGGACATGTCCAAAATATTTTGTTCGTATTCGTCGTTTTTTTCGACACAGAGAACACAATAGCGATTACGACATGTCTGTATGTGTATGCTGAAGACATTGAAGGCATTAAAAAAAAACTAAGTGAATGAATCAGACATTTGACCTTGATGTGACCTTGAATGTTCGGATCAACTCCACTGACAAATCAGTTCATCTGCAGGTTACAATTATAATTTCATTTACATCCTACATATACACACTCGAATACTCATTCTCGAAGCATCTTAATGAAACCTTCTTGGATGAAAAACATAATCCCTTCACTACGTACTGACTAAATAAAAAATTATAATAATCCTTTACATACAGTATTTTTTTTTTGTTTATTTGTTTGCTCACCTTTCCATTCTCTCCTTTTTTATTTCCCGTTCATATAAGTAGCTTTAAAAGTCCAAATGTTTGAAAACTTAAAACATCGTCCTCGTCTTTCGCGTGAATTCACATTAAACTATTTAGCTGAATGCAGCTCAGTAAGAGGGGAACGAGTTTTTTAGGCTCATTATTATTTCAATTAATGAAATAATAAAAATCAGGATAGTTGTTGCTAATGCATCCATTGAGGGTGGTTTAGATATTAATTAAAAATGTTATAAATTTCTACAAAAACTTTAAGCCTTTAGTTAACAGTGTATGAGCGTGAACATTCTTTTTTTTTTTTAAAGTGATTCTGACATAACTGAAATACATTTTGTTCGGTCTGAGAGGAGAGAAATGACTAATTGGAAAAGATTTGACGTGAGACAGACTTTACATTATCCTCACAGTACCAGTGCTGAACTGAAGAAGCGGATCCTGGACACGGATACATCTTTGATTATTATTTTCTTTAATTTTTTTTGTAAGAGGTAAAAAGTGGAGCTGACCTTTAAAAAGTCAAGATTTAATTAATTAATCTCTTCACCGTTCAAGGATCGGGATGTCATGGTGACCTTTGACCTTTCCAGAGTCCGGTCCGAATCTCAACCGAGCAGGTTCGGTTTTTCTAATCCAGAGCTCCACATGATCCCCCCCACCACCCCAGGACGCCCTGCAGGGAGACGACCAGGCAGCGAGTTAGAGAGAATGGGGACCCAAAGCCAAAAGGAAGAGTAGAGGAGGAGGAGGAGGAGGAGGGGAAAAAAGAGAAAAGGCGGGCAGGAGTGATGCCAGGGGGACCACGGGCTGCTCTCCCCATCTCCCATAATCACCAGGGCGATGCTCGGATGCCTCCCCTATTTGCATAATGCCATCCTGACACTTTTACTTCCGCCATCCATCACCAGCGGCGTGAGTCCTGCGCCCGGCTTCATGCCTCCGTCTCCCCTCTGATTGCGTCCTGTGTTTATCTGCCCAAGCACAAAAGATTGATTCCCCGCTGTCTCGCAGCCTTATGTTCGGCAGATAGGGATTTCTCGCAGAATGATGAAGCACCCAGTCAGCTAATGATAAACAGAAAAACACATATTCAAAAAGGACCGTCCCTCTCATTTCTCTCTCTCCCTCTCTTTAAACAGGCATCTTTTTTACTTTCTCTTTTTGTGTGTGTGTGTGTGTGTGTGGCGTGTGCAAAAACGGATGTCAGGTTAAGGAACTGAACATTCTCTGCTGGGACTTCAATTTGAAACGCAATTGTTTTCCTGTCAGCTCTCGGCTCCTTTTCTCTCTATTCGCTCAGGGCGGGGACGGGAGAGAGGGAGGGGGGAGGCGGGGGCATAGAAGAAAATAAGAAGAAACAGGAGGGAAAACGGGATAGCAATTAAAATAAAAGATGGTGTTCCGATGGACGGTCTTGTTCCTGAGCACATTCGTTTTGCGGCGACATCGCCGCTTCTGAAGAGTCTCCATATGCTTGTAATGAGGAGCGTTTAAAGAACAAGAACAGCGACAAGGTCATCGCTGTACCGCTTCAGATCCTCCACAGATCTCTTAGAGGCTCGTTCCGAAAGGCCGAACCCTGCCGTCGTGACCCCGTGATAGACGTAGTGAATGAAGTGAAGTGGACCCCCACCAGCATCACCAGCACCACCAGCACCCTCCCTCTCACCCCCAAGTTTCAGTCCGAGCATTAGCGGCTGTCACTTCTAAGAGGAGAGAGATTATTTTATTTATTGAAATGAGATTGAAATGATAAATCTCCCCTCCTCCTGATAAAACACTTGGCCTCATAAGCCTCGGCGTGGGGACGGGGATTTGGGAAGATGAAGGAGAGAGAAGAAGAAATTCATAATGCATAATAAAACAAAAGGTGTCGTGGGAAACGTCGCCGATATTAAAACCAGTGGCAGACAGATCTATATGAAAAATGCAGATTTTAAAATGTAAATAACCTCGGCCGGCGAGGGCTTTTGATCCAAAGATAGGGTGACAGCACAATGGAGAAGGGGAAAAAAGACACTTAGCAGACAATAGATTTTACTTGCGTGTGCATATGTGTGTGTGTGTGTGTGTGTGTGTGTGTGTGTGTGTGTGTGTGTGTGTGTGTGTGTGTGAGAGAGAGAGAGAGAGAGAGAAGGGAGAGAGAGAAGAAAGAAAGGAGAGACAGGAAAGAGGCCCGTGTTAACGTTCACCTCTTCATCATCTAAACATGCTCAAAAACCTGTAAATAATGTCACAAAGAGCATCATTAAAAATAATGAATCTAAGCCAGAGTGCACAAGGAGCACAAAGACTCTTACAGCTTTAGCAGTGAGCATGGATCATCAGATACAGCAAATATTAGGCTTTTCCACATTTCCAATAGCTGCGTTTCAACTTTTTTTTTTTTTTTACAGCATTTAACAGACACTCTTATCCAGAGAAACATACTTGGCCTCTAATATTAAAATATCCTTACTGTAAGGTAAGTTAAGCCTTTGTCACAAACATTTTTGAAATTCTTTCTTTGCATATCTCAGCATACCTGGGGTCAGAGCGCAAGGTCAGCCATGATACAGCACCCCTGGAGCAGATAGTGTTAAGGACCTTGCGCAAGGGCCAAACAGCAGCAACCTGGTGGGGCCAGGGCTCAAACTGCCAACCTTCCGGTCAGTAACTCAGTGCCTTTGCCCTCTGAGGCGCCAGTAAAGAACTGCCCTGTAAACAGAAACATATGTCATATGTCACTCTATACTGTCTATGTAATCCTAAGCCCTATATATATAAAAAAAAATAATAGCTAAAATGCTCTGAGCTTTAAGGGCTACGTGATTGGTGAAGAGCTAGATCTTCTACTGTACACAGAAGTTAGTTAAAAGACCACATCATTTACTGTGTCACAAATGGATGTGTGGAATTATACAATATTGCTTGAAGTTTAGAAGATTAAAATACATGTGATTATAAACAAAAACATGCATAAATATCAAATATTGTTTAATACATGAGACAAAGTACCCCAGATGCATCCGGATCTTCATGTTCCTGGGATCTGGATCCACTGTGACCCTGCTCAGGATTAAGAGAATGCTGAAGTGGAAGTCGAATGTGTGATTGGTCAGAAGGTGTTGATAAACTGCCTATAACAACTACACCAATTCCAATCGGAGATTGCATTTATTTGGTGAACGGTTCTTTTAATGAGGCCAATGAAAAATTTCACATTTCAGTCCTGTTTAGATGTTCAGATGAGTCACCAGTGTGCATGGGGAAAAAAGTGAGATAAAACATTGCTTAAACAAGCCAATTATTTAATTAATTAATTAGGTAGGTAGATGGATAGATACTTTAGTTGGCAACCTGTTGGCCTAGTGGTTAGGACTGTCGCCCTGCTCCTCCAGAGTCCAGGTCTGATTCCCGCCTCAGGTCTGTGTGCGTGGAGTTTGAATGTTCTCTCCGTGCTTGGTGGGTTTTCCTCCTGTGGTTTCCTCCCACAGTCCAAAGACATGAGTGTCTTCTCTGTGACGGGATGGCACCCCATTCAGGTTATACCTGGCCTCTTGCCTTAAGTGTCCTGGGATAGGCTCCATGCCCCCTGTGACCCTGGATACACGAATAGGCTGTACAGATGAGTGAATGATACATACTGTACTTTAGTGATCATGAAAGAAATTCCAGAAGAAGGAGCTACTGGATGGGCTGCCACTCGCTTCGGCCCACGGACGTCATTGATGGATTTTCACCCCAGTGTGACCTCATATGAGGGAATACGTTCTCTGGCGTGTTGCTGCGCTCTGCAGTTTTCTGGAAGGGTGTGGATCCTGAATACCTCATTTACATAGACACTGAAGCAGAGTGTTGGGAGAAGTGCAGCAGAGGGTGTTTGAGGTGTAAACATAAGCATTATCTGAGGGGTATTACAGCTCGAGCATTAACACACACTTTGGGGGAAGCTCTGAAGCCTGTGGTAACTTCTTGTAAAATATGGGACCATTAAGGACACCCATAGCAAAATTTTGTTGCTCACAATGAGCTTTTTCTTGTCTCATGAGACTGAATTGAGCTGTCTCATTACAAGCTCAACTTTGTCTTTTCTATTTCTCC
>JAQMYG010000020.1:15634684-15649783 GCA_030014215.1 Clariallabes teugelsi
TATGTGGCTAATGAGTGAAGGAATAGTAGTAGGTAATAAAGTTGCAACCCAACAACAACTGAAGTTCTTGACATCTTTTTTTCTTTCTGGGATGTTTTCTCACTGGATGTCACTTTAGACGTTAGTTTTAACCTCCTGCACTCCTGTGGTTTCGGAACTGTAAGAAAAACCTTTGTACACTTCTACTCCTTTCCTGTCAGGTGTGGCCACCTCTTTATGGTAAACTTAATGATAAAGGCGCAATCTTCATTGATCCTTACCCGATTGAACGTTTCCTGTTTTGAAATTTAAATCCGTTGTGGTGGCACAGAGACATGCAGATAAAGGGCCAAAGCTCTCACGGGACGCCAAGTCTGAACTGAGGCACGTCAGGTGGCTTGATGAATCCGCTATGAGGCTGCATCTTACCATGCAAGCCCTCCTCAGATCATCATCTTGTCCTTATTCTGTCAACGACATTGATGAGGCTGTCAGGGGCGCTGCTCGTTTGAGGATGCGTCGCCTTCCTTTGCATATGCACAACAAGGAGAGATCGGGAGAAGAGAGAGGTGGCGGGTGGGGGGGGGGGGGGTGGAGAGGTAAGAGCCGAGGCAGGTGCTGAGAGGGAAGCACCATGGGGAATAGCATCTGAGGCTAAGGACATGAAGCACGTTCCCGACGGAGTTGGCGAAGCAGGAGCCGAGGAGCAGAGAGGAGCCTGGAGCCTCTCTTAGGCAACGCAGAGGGAGGGCGTCGCATCCCTGTAATCACAAAGTTTAGCTCGAGCAGTGGGACTGTGAGTAGGGGCGGGGGAGTATGAGCAAATGAAATGAAATCCTTCCCAAAGCATTTTAAAGTTGATCTACACAGTGGGAGACAAGTTGGTGTCGCATTCAGGAAAAAAAAAGGGGTGGAAAAGAAGTTCACTCCTTACAGGATGGTCTTCTGGAGCTGCTAAGGTAAAGAATAACTTATTAGCCTCACAGCTGAGGGCCATCCCGAGCCACTTCAGAGCGAAAGAGGTGCAGGTCGAGGGGCTGGCGTTAGCGATCTGAAAGGCGCCGTGATCCTTGGCCACACTAAACATGACAGTGGGGGTGACACAGCGGCCTTGTCTGCCTCGTATCCCTGCAGGACAACTTAAACATCAGTGTAACAAGAGCTCTTTAATTAGACCGTGACACCTTAACAGGACCCATTATTAATATTCATCATCACCTGCTTACTACACGAACACATCTCGTCTAAAACCAGCCAGGATACATCTACTGACTAATCAGGGAACAGCTAGAATCGGATAGATGGGAAGAAAGGCACCAAATGACGAAGTACAGAAGGTCCTTTCACTGGAGATTATTGGTACAATATGTGTAGGTAAAATAGGAGTATGCACGCCTGGCTTGCACGCTGGTATTAGATCCATGGCTGTTGCCTCGCTTGTAAACAATGCATGCATAATGTGCCAAAGGCGCAGCAGAGGCAGGGGAAGAAGAGCTAGAAATGGCATCAAGGAAGTCATCTTTTCTTCTGTTATTTTTTTTTAGGACAAAGACCTGAAATGCTGCACTTGAAAGCAGTCAAGGCAAGAAAGTTCACAAAACCAGTGGTGAGGCAAATATGTGGGAAGGAAGTGGAAGTGATCAGATTATTCAACTGCGGTGACAGTTTATAAAAATGTTTCAAAGGGTGGGAAAAAAAAAAACAGAAAAGAAAAGTAAAATCATTGTTCAGAGTCGTGAGTGGGGAAAAAAAAAAATCACAGGCAAACAAATACTTCAGTGGTATTAACATGTAACGCGTCTGGTGCTGAAGTGTTTGCACATTCCTGCGGACAGCAGGAGAAGAAGCAGGCTTAACGGCGAGCCTCGGGCCCCAGGGAACGTTCTGGATGGTGGTCGTCTGGTACTGCTACAGCGCCAGGTTCTCCCAGAAGAGAAGGAACACTTACCTGAAAGCCTGAAAGAGCTGCCTGGAGCTAAGGAGGAAGGCGACTGTTGAAGGGCTGAAGCAGCCTATTTTGTCCCTCTGGGAGGTCCGGGTGCCAAGGGTTGTTATTACGCTTAGGACGAGCCTTTGTGGACAGATTTATCGACTCTGGCGAGGATCTCTCTCACCGGTGCCAAGTTAAGCCGCAGCGTAATTAGCAAACCACAGAGGAATGTGTTTGATGTTGGCTATTACAATAGCCTCTCAGATAGATGCCTAGACATGCTCTAGTACTGTCCATGCATGCACACCGAGCGTGACCTCAAGCTGTTTCGCGAAATGCAGGAGGCACACATGCACACACGCACATGCGCTCGCACACACAAGCGTGCAGAAAGGACAATTATTCCCATTAAACAGGCCCAGATGCTTCCTTGATTAAATTTGACCACACAAACACAAATGAAAGCAAATGGGTACGCGAGAAGGCTTCCCTGAGCATATGTTCGGCGGCTTGCTCCGAGCACTTCATGGTGAGAGAGAGAGAGAGAGAAAGTAAGAGAGAGGGAGGGGGAAAAAAAGAGGCATAATTGAATTTGCTGTTGATTCCATACTGGGTGCATTTTTCCAAGTTTATAACAAAGCCTTGATCACTACAAAAACAGCAGGGAACAGTTGACAGCCGTATCTGTGATCTCAGCGAGTATTCTCTTTCCCCTCGGTGTGTACGACGCATGGGCCGTGATTCAAAACTTTCCCCCAGCTACACCTCTGCCACACCCCAGGAGGATGACTTGCACCTCTCATGTTTTTTTTAAACATGATCTTGCTGAAGCAGAGCGAACCCTTGTTACACCCACTGCAACAAACTGGACTTCTGCTGTTCTGATAAAACATGTTCTTCTTCATCATAACTAGACACTGACCATGCATTCTCTGCTTATTTCCCGAAGACCCGTGCAGTTGCAGGTCACCTGTTGTGCCTGTTATTATTCCACGCTTGTCTTGTGACACTGGAATGAGGAACTTGCAGTCCCATACACGGCATTTGATTGACACCAGGTTTTTCAGCTTTTCAGGCAGGCCTCAAACTCATTATGAAATGTTTTTCAGCAAATACAGCAGGTTTGGGCTGTTCTGCTATTCTGTCCAGGGTCTTTAAATTAACTCGGCTTGCTAGAATGGGCTTCATTTAAAAAATACTGTTGTGAAATCATTTCTTCCTCCAGCTGACCGGATGTGAATAAAGTTTGTGGGGTGAAAAATGGTACCTAAATGAGAAAAGGACACTATAACAGAAGAACTGTATGTTGTACCTACAGTACGTGAACTCTAACATATTTGAATTCCCATTATTTGAACTGGGAGTGAAGAGAAAAATGGGGTATGCAGTTTTTTTTGATGAAAATAAAAAAGTTTTCTCATTCATTCATTCATTCATTCATTCATTCTCTATACTACTTATCCTTTACAGGACGACTGGTGTGTTTCCAAGGTGACTTTGGGCATGATTCGGGGTACACCCTGGACAGTGTGGCAACCCGTCGCAGGGCTCACACGCCCACATGGGCAATTTGTGTAAGAAAACCGGAGTACCTGCAGGAAAACCACCAAGCACAATGGGGGAACATGCAAACCGCCAACATTCAAACGGACCAGCAGCAGGACTCGAACTCTCCACCCCAGATGTTCCATATTGCTAATGACCAAGTAGCATCCTACTGGGGGTTTTGCCTCACTATTTTTTTTTTTTAATTAAATGCCACTTATTGCTTACAAACTAGCCTGTTAGTCAACATTAGAACTTTACAGCCCTGTGCAAAGTTGTTCCAATTCTTAACGTGATCTGATGTGCAGACTGGCGTCCAATTTAATATTTATGACTACAGTCTCAGAATGTTTCAGGTGCTACAATGCTGGTCTGAAAGCCACCAATAAGAGGATGGCATAGGATTAGACAAAACTTTTATTAGATTTAGACAAAAAAAAAAGAAGCAAATGAACTTCCAATAAGCTAAATATGAAAATGGCAAACACAATGCAGTAAGATTGTTTACCCACAGGTCTATTGTTAGATGATAGATGGAGACATGTCTCTGAACAGTCTCAATAGAATTCCAGCAAGATTTTATTGGAATATTCTTGAACAGTGTCAAGCCATAATTGTAGCCATAACTGTTTTTAAATAATTTATTAAATTGCAGTCTTCACTTCCATGATTGGCCTATGAAATGATCTGTCCCAGTACGAAAAAGACTCATTCACTACCCACTGCCTACGTACTGTACATATCCACAGTCAGGTGTTTGTGAATCTCTGATCTAAGGTGCATGTGTCCTTTTTTAAAAAACTAAATTAAAATAAATAAAAAAATCGTCACCTGACGAAGACACTTTCAGGACAGCTGGATTTGCCGTGGGCCTGGGAGCAAATCTGCATTTTTTTAACCAACATATTTTCATCAAATCCCACAGCTGCACCCCCACCCAATCCCCATGATGGTGGCGCTGAGGACGAATCAGAGAACAGGCTGTGGCTATGAGTTCTTTCAATCTGCTCAGTGAAGAACTAGCTAACCAATTCATTCTGTACTATTAATGGGATTAATATCCCAGAGTATATTCTCCTTCGGGGTACAGTTCAGGCTCAGCACTCCAGAAGAGTCACTTAAACACTAATTCTAATATCAGCATACGTCCATGCCTCATTGCTGCATTAACCAGCAGAGAAAATAGCACTGAACCAAGCAAGCTTTAGAGTCGGGCCTGCATTTAACTTGGAGAGGTAGAACGGGGCTTTATTCCAATTCTCTTCGGTGCAGCTGCAGACTGTTTGAGGCCATAAGCTCCAAATAAGTCTTCGTCACTTGCACCGGGGCCTTATTAATTACCTGGGCCGAGCTGAGGCTTCAGTGTGCCAGAGGGCTCAGCAGCTAATGCATCCCATTCGACAGAGGCTGCTCTGGCTAATGCCTCCCTGGAGGGAAGTCTCCCTAATTAATCCACCATTTCCACTTTAGCTGCACCCTCCCCTCTGAGACCTGGAGGAAGTGTGGATGGGTGAGTGATTTAAATTACTCACAAACAATGCCCAAATGTGGCAGGGGGGAGCGCTGAAAAGGGCTAATACAGTAAGATGTATGGTGGTTTCACCATCTTGTGGGCTTTTCATAGACGACCAAGAGGCTGCACATGCTACCAAAGTTTCGACGTTGCCAATTAATGAGTACGTCCTGCCAGCGCACAAACAAATGGCATGCCGATGTGTTGGATACTTCACCACATTATGTCATTTTGTGAATTTGAATTACAGAAGCTAAACCTGGCCCGTTTGAAAATGCATGTTTCGGATGTGTTACTTAGGACGTAATGTACATTACAATTACTAAGAGCAGCACCGGACATGACTGTTAATTGCCCATTGTAAGTGATTACAATTATATAAATTGGCATTTTTTTTTCAAATCTAATTTGTTAACACATTGTTAAATCATTATCGTCATCATTTATACATCTTTATCCTGTATACAGGGTCACGGGGGGTCTGGAACCTATCCCAGGAGACTTAGGGCATGAGGCAGGGTACATCCTGGATGGGGTGCCAATGCATCACAGGCCACACACAAATTTACATGCACTCACAAACTCATTCACACACTATGGGCAATTTGAGAACGCCAATTAACCTCACCAGCATGTCTTTGGACTCTGGGTGGAAACTAGAGTACTTGGAGGAAACCCACCAAGCACGGGGAGAACATGCAAACTCCATGCACACAGAGGCTAACCACTATACAACCATGCCGCCACAATTTACTTTTTACATTTAAAACTGCACATCATAATGATGTAGCAGGTAGCATTGCCACCTCACAGCTTCAGGGCCCCTGGTTCGATCCTGAGCTCAAGGAACTGTCCTTGTGCCGTTTCCTTAGCGGTCTCTTGCTTCTTCCAGCCTCCACAAAAATGGGCTCTTAGGTAACTGACTACAGTAGATTACGCATATGTTTGCACGTTGGCCTGCATTGAACTGGTGTCCCCTCCATGGTGCGGGCCCTCCTTGCCTCTATTGTTGCTACAGTAGGAAAAAGTTCCAAATCCAATGCAACTCAGGATTACTGAAGAGGATTTTTTTTTTTTTGGAGAATTTCCACCATGTAAAATCGATTTGTGGAGAACTACTGCATTTGTACTGTTTATTGGACATGTGCGGTTTTGGGAAGAACCAGTGAGACATCCATGACGATCTATAAGTCTGTGCCAGTATGTTTTTTTTTCTGCCTCTAATTAAGCATTCTCTTATGTCTACGATGTAGGCTACCAGGTAATGTGTGAACAGGGCAACAAATAATGATTCACTGACATAATTGGTACCCATAATTTAGAGATAAAAAAAAAAAGAAATAACAAAGATCAGGAGATCACATGTGTTTCAGTGTATCCTTTGTTCCACTGGAGTACTTTGGCTCATATTTCAGTGGATTGTACAAAGCTACTCTCTTGTATGCCATTTTGTGGCCTTCATTATATTGTCATTTTGAGTTATCAGTAATAGTGGCCAGGAGATTATGAGTGACGTACTCAAACAGTGCAAATAGGCTGCCCTGGCTCTGGCTCTCAACGTGCTCTGGCATGAGGGCCATGAGCTGCCTGCCAGATTGTTAATGCTTGTCTGTATGTCTGGCCAAGGGCCTGAGTTCACTCTGATGAAGGAGGGGGTTGCGTAGAAAACCTGCGAAGTCTAAAAATCAGATTGAAGAGGATAAAAACACCAAAGTGCTTTGGACCATGAGTGACGGGTGAGCATACAGGTCGGTATACATCTGGGACCACTTAATGTAATAGTTTAAATGTTACTATTTGCCATGTGTATGGTGTAATAGGACATTGGCAGAAGTTCAGTTGCTTTAGCTTTTGTTTTCCAGATGCTTTTTCATTTTCAGCTTTTACTTAAACCTACTTTGGTCGATTCGGTCAGAACTCTGACATTTAGTGACCTAAACAGAACTTTTCTACATGTGGCTACCCAATCAGAAATATTTTACATTAGGTGACCACATTGTAACCCGTCTACAGTACTTTTAGCGGTCCATTCACATCTTTTCCACATATTTCTCCTCCCAGTGGGAACTCTTCCTCGTTGGGCGACCCAATAGGAAATCTCCAATGCTCGGTAACCAAATGGGAACTCTTCCATGCCTAGTGACCACATGGGAACTCTTCTACTCTTCTGGGTGAGCCAATCAGAACATTTTTACATATATTGGGCAACCCAGTAGGAACTTTTCTACTTTTGGCTACCCACTCGGAACATTTCAGACATTTGGCATCCAAATCAGGATATCTTGCTCCCTTTATTTTTAGAGAGCTTAAAATAACTGGTTAATTGGCTACTTGACCAGCTGTTTGTGACAATTAGAGTCAACCAAAAATTCTGCCTTTATTTTTGACTAGATGTGCCCGCATTTCCATGGAATTTGATTGCATACTCATAAGCGCATTTTAAAATAATGTACAGCGCCTTCTGTTGAATTTTGGGATGAATAAAAAAATTTTATGTGTTACCGTCAAGTGCGCGGAATGAAGTTGTGAGATTGCGTAAGTATAAGTATATTTCAATTGCACACTCATAAGCGCGTATTTAAAAAAATACGCCAGCTGTTGAATTTTGAGATGAACTAATGTTTTTTTCCAAGATTGATTTTTTTATCATATAAGGGCATTTTCCACTTAAATTCAAAAAGTAGTACTTAAAAAGTAGTACTTTAAAAAAAAGTACTTAAAAAGTAGCAGATCTTCTCTTCCCGTGTGCCGATTGTGATAAAATTAAGCCTACTGTATATGTTACCTCAAGCATGGCCAAAGACATCTGTGAAAACTCCATTAAAATTAATTCAGTAGTTTTTACATGATTCATGCACAAACAAAATCATCCTGATGTGTTCTATTACTCATCTTACATGCTCCCCAAATTATTTTTTTGCAAATATCTTCAATGTACAAACACGCCAACTTTACAGATTTATTACATGTATAGAATAGATCGATGAGATCCTTGAATGTGTGTTTTGTGTTTTTCTCATTGTAAGAACCAAACTAGTGTTAGGGTCATTAAAGCAGGCTATCCTTTGGCTAAAAATTAGACATGGTACTGTACATTGTAGAACAGGATGTAGGCATAAAGACATCAACATGACATCGGACGGTTGAGATAACATACAACTCACTGCTAGACATACTGTACATAGCAGAAAGATGGGATTATGAAATACCCAAGTTCTTAAAGATGGATGAGACAGACTGATCTGCAGACTAGTGAATGAAAGATGAAAAGTGTAAAGAAAAACAAACTGTTGAGCCAAAGTGTACACATCATCAGTGAAACATACTGGCCTGTGCATGCATGCCTACTAGTGGAACTTGTCCTTATTGATGAGGTGATAGCCAACTACAGTAATAGGAGGACTTATGAAGTGAACCAAAGATTAACTACTCAAATTCAATCAAATTCCTTTAGGCTGAGTAGATGGCACTTAACATAACATATGGCTAACAAAACCACTGGGCTAAATGGTGGAACGTTTGAGAGTAGCCAAGTCTGAAACTCAACCTTAACCAGACAGAGGGCAGTAAGCCTTCAAAACATGCAGCAATGGAAAATTCCTGCATTAGTGACCTGACAGAGCATCATCAGAGAAAATATCCAGCACCACCCAATCACAAACCTATACAATTTCTATGGAGATAAATTATTTAGTACATACTGTATGAACATGCAATTTCAAAGCTTTAAAAAAAAAAATGCTATAAAATAACTTGTCTTGACAACCCAAGAAACATCAGAGTATAAGAATTTATGAATATGCATGATATGCAAATTGTAAAAGCTTCTATTACCACCTGCCATCTCTTTCGACCACTTTCACACTACATGCTGTTAGCTATGGCATAATCTCAGAATCCCAAGACAATATATACATTGAATATGATATATACAGTAAATTTCAGGATGGATACAGAAACCCATAATTCGACCCATATTTTAAATCTATTTTTGAGTAAAACTGCACGTTTTAAATAATAAATATACAAACAGTATGATTCAATTCCATAAAATGTATGTAAATACTTGAAATAATAGTGAACCTCTTTTTTTACTCTAACTTTAATTTTATATTGTATTTTTTTAAATAGATTTATGTACACATTGTTTGTTGTTTCTTTTACTGTCTGTGCAAGATAAACATCTCCCCAACATCTCATAAACACCATACCCGACACACACACACACACACACACACACACACGGCAGTTTCATATTCGGTCACATGCCTGAACAGTACCCCACAAGCACATGCTGATATACTACAATCTACTTTTACTTCTAAACAGTCACATAAGGTTACAACTGAAACTGCAGCTGACAACCAACGTATCATTCAAGTATCATCACACTGTCTGGTCAAATAAAAGTATCCATTTCAGTGGGGGTCAAATTATTGCGCTGCATCAAGCAAAGAAAACAACTAAGGCGATTTAAGATAACTGGAACTGAATCAAGAATCTTTTAACACATTATTAAAACCTGCCAGGATAGTGTCAAGTTTATGGAAGTAATGGTCAGAAAAAAAAAAATGATGGACAGATATCACAAACACTTGGAGAAGGTGTATGGTAAAGACATAAAAAAAACAGCTATGTTTAATAGTGAAAGTAAGAGCACTCATGGTCTGATGAGAACTCACAGGACTAAACAGCTGCGTGGTCACAAGAGAACCACTTGTTACTGACACTAACCAGAAAAGGCACGAATTTGCTAGGCATGATAAAGATTGGACTTTTGAGCAATGGAAAAAAGCATGTGCTGTCCAGATTGACCCTATTCCAAACTGATGGACGCGTCAGGGTAAGTAGAGAAGCGCATGAAGCGATCATGCATAGTGTCCACTGTACAAGCCTCTGGAGGCAGTGTTATCATCTGGGGGTGCTTCAGTCAAAATCATTTCCACACAGGAACTGGCCACCACATTGTGTGCTGTAATTAAAACTAAAGGTGACTAAATAGAATCTTAGAGTGTGTGACTTTTTTCTTTCGGTTAGACAGTGTAGAAAGTAGGTGGCTGAGAAATATAATGAGAAATTATATGAGAAATTCATATTAAGTTTAAAAAAAATTAAATGTGTTCGGATCATATAGTCATTATTTAATCATATGTAAATGAAGTAGAAAGAAGGCACTTCTGCAGTAATTAATACGAACAAAGATCATAAGACATGACATTACCAAGTAGTTGCCCCTTTGCCTCAACTATTGAACAAGCATAATTCTTTATAGCAGTGGGAAATATTATGCAATCATGTCAAATTTTATATTGAGACATGCAACTACAGTTACTCTTGACTGATTCAGAAGGAAAATTAGTTTTTAGCTTGTACTCTCATGATTTTTTAAAACTATTCCAACTAATGTTAAACTCTTCCTTTTTACTCTTAGGTAACTTAGGTAGTTGCCACATATTGCTTTGGAAAGGGTGGAGAAAAGCTGTTTTTTTAAAAAAAAAAAAATTATAGCTTACATACTGCTAATTAGCATTAACCTTAATGTGACTCACCTGTGGAGCTGCCTTTGTAATGGTGATTAAGCTGCTTCAAAATTATCATCTCATTTCCATATAGTTTTTACATTATATTTTAATTACAAATTTCTCAAAACCATTAAAACAAATCGTACAACTAAGTTAAATTCAGAGATAAAAAAAAAGAAAACTGGAAGATCATAGACTCACGAAGATCTACTGTAAGCACATCATATTTATGAGTCATTTTTATCAATTAGAAATAAAGCTCTTAATAACAGTGGAGATTCCCGTCCATGACTTTGTGGTGGATTTGTTCACCAATGGATTCTTCGATCAATGCAATGGTCTGTCCAGATTTAATCCAAAAATGAAGCTAGGGTACAGACTAATCTACATTTGAAACTAATGCTTCCTGGTGGGACAAACCATCCACATATAGAGAAAAAAAATGTATGAAGTTTTGCCAAAGGCTCAAGGAAGTGCTGGGATATAATAATTTGATTTCTATCACACTATAAATACTTGATTTGTATTTTTTATTTATATTATTATACAGTATATTTTATTCATTAACAAATTAATCAAATGTTTTAAAGCTCCCGATAATAATTCAAGATCATTATTATTATTATTATTATTATTATTATTATTATAGAACTTCAATAATATTAACTATCCACAAAAAGTTCAACAATTTAAAGCTATGAATAAAACTACCTATGGAGCCATTGTAGATAGCTAACTTTGCTAGCTTTGATAACAATCTACGAAGGGTGTTCAAGTCAAACTGGGATTTTGTGCAGAAAAAGAGGACAGTTATGAGAGTAAAAACTCTCTTTATGTCTCTATATAATTCCCTGCTACATTTATGCACTCATCCCAGTGTTTCACTAGTGCTTGGACACCATCAAGGTAGAAAGTTTTCTCAGTATACCGGAACCATGATCGGACATCCTGCTTCACGTCTGAAATGCTGGCCTCCCAGGAACTCCTTTAATGGCCCTAATGTGAGGAAATGGCTTGGAGTGAGAAAATCACCTTGGACCTCTAGGGCCTGAGTTCAGTTCCCGCCTCGCAGCCTGCATGTTCTTCCCATGCTTGGTGGGTTACCTCCGGTTACATCCCACAGTCCAAAGACATGAGGATTACACATTCTCAAATTGCCCATAATATGTGAATATGCATGTGAGTAAATACAATGTTCATCATTGGCATCCTCGGTCCCTAGTTGGACTACAGAGGTTCCTAGATGGGTGGATGGTACCATTAATGTAGATAGCTAAGAGTTAATGAAGGCATAAAAGATTCAAATATGAAGCTAATAAAATTAGATAGCTAGTTATTTGGAAACTCGTCACTAACTAGTTACTGGTTACTTGATTTGTTAATTAAATGGTTGCTTTTATAAATTCCCTTAATTAGTGCACTAGATTAATATTGTCTATTCTTCCAATTTTGTTTAATATGCAATTTTATATTTGACAATAAAAGACGTAATATGTGCTATAGTATAATATGTGCTAATATGCTAATATCCAATATACCCTTGATTTAGAAATACAACACAACATATCATTAGCGTGTACATATATTATACTCTGAATGCTGTAAATATTAATTACAGTAATTACCAGCCAACTCTGCCGCGCTGTGATAGTGTAAACTTCCAGACAAATCTTTTTTTACAGTGATACACAGAGGTTTTAAGTTCATTTAATTAACATTTTAAGATTAGCTTATGATGGTCACTGAGTAAATGTTGTGTCAAAACCTACACACACAAATCGGTCATGGTGAGAAGTACTTCTCTTCATTTGCACTTCTCTAAAGTCAGTATTTAAAACCCCTAAACAAATCAGTTCTGTTTAACCTTGGGACAAAATGGTGGTTACTTCAGGTTTCAGTTATGCAACATACTTTTGCCATTTCTTTAATAGATAACATTACACACATGAGTGTCAGAAACCACAAATGAGATTATTTAACAACCCTGACACCGTTTGAGGCGATTGTGTAAAGATTTAAGCATCTATTTTGCATATGAGTGGAAGATTTGTGTAAAAAATTTTTTTTTCCATGAAACATCCCTTTGAAGTCAGAAAAGTTATTTCCTATCCAAATTAAATGTTTCGTTGGTAATACTGCAACATGAAAACAGCGTTGTGCTTCAAAGGTCAACAACCAACTAGAAAAGACCTGTAAATATTCACACACCAGTTAATTATCACATAATTTCTTTCTTTCTTTTTTTTTTCTTTCTTTCTTTTTCTGTGCATGTACGTGTGCGTGTGCATGTTCTTAGTGCATGGTTGCTGCCTCTACTGGAGAGCTCTAATAAAACCGTGATGTGAGAGAGGTAACGTATGGGACCCATTAGATTGTTTATTAAAAGTTGTTCCCTTCTGCTCTCCTAAACACTGAACCACAGACATTTTGAAAAAGTTCTCCTTGGCCACAGGACCGGCAATCACAGCCTGTGAAAGGGAAGTCCACTCAGTCCAAAAACAGATGATTGCATGAAACATTCTTTTTTAACCCAATCTTCCACAAAGTCTGCAGGCGTTTTTTTTTTTTTGAGTGGGAGAGAGTTTGCTGGGTTTCATATGAATTACGTTTTAATTAAAGCTGCAAGTGCTAACTCAACCCCAAACTGAGCCATTCAGAACTTTCCATTGGCGTGTAAAACGTCCTACAATCTGTTAATCGTGAGACAATCATGTCTTTGTGTATAATTCTACAATTTCCAGGACTATATATAATAGTGAATAAGGATGCAAATTCCCAGACATGTTTAGATGATATTTATTCATTCGTTTGTTTTGCATGCAAAGTGACTGCTAATAAGTGACCGAGTATAAAAAGTGAACATGTTTTTTATTACAAAAATAGCCAGAGTATGAGTTACTGTATACAACAGCAGTCCTAATAAATGTTTGAACAAAACTTACAAATAACTGCACATAATTCCCATAAAACTAAAATGTACCCAAAATGTATTTCATCGGTCAAGACACATGTCCATGTCGATATACAGTACTTACAGTAATACTGTGAACAAGTAAGGACAGCTTGGCACCATTACATTAGCATGTTGTAAACCACATGTCTAATGCGCCACATATTCGCTTCGAAACACACTGTTTGAATCAGTAATATAATTTATACATAAACAGTTTCATAAAATTCACCCAAACTATGTGAGAGAGAAAATGGTTTCAGATTTAAGATGGAGCTACTGCTATTTTCAATTCTGCAACATTCTTTTGTCTGTTTTGTCTATCTACAGCCAACTGTTCACAGCCATCTAACTAAATGTTTACAGCTAGTCAACTCAGTGTTTACAGGTAGCTAGACCAATTTTCAATCCTGTAAACCTATGCTAAAAAGCTAACTCAGTGTTTAAAGCTACGCAGCGCAATGTTTACAGCTAGTTACAGTAACTTGATGTTTACCGCCACATGTAGGCAGTTCAATGATTGCATATATTTAACTCAAAGTTAAGGCCATGTAACTATATATTACGTCTCTAGCTCAATCTTTAGTGTTAGCTATGGTAATGTTAACAGCTATCTTACTCAATGTTTGTAGATATGTTTACATCTACATATGGTTTACTCAATGTTAACAACTTGATCAGTGTTCAAAGCAGTGTAACTTCATGTTCACAGCTATCCAACCTAATGTTTAAAGCTATTAAATGCACAGTTCATAGTTATCTATCTTAATACTCACAGCAAACATAATGCTTACAGCTATATAACTTAATATTTACAGCTAGCTAAATCAGTATCCGTGGTTATCTTACTTAATGTTTACAGCTAGCTTAATAAGGAGCTTTTTAACACAATGTTAACAGATAGCTAGATCAATGTTCAAAGCTATGTAACTCGATGTTTACAAATAGCTAATCAATGTTTACAGCTTGCTAGTCCAATGTTTACAGTTACAGTAGCTAGTTTAATGTTTACAGCTAGCTAACTCAATTTTAACAGATAGCTCAATCAGTGTTCAAAGCTACATAACTCAATGTTTGCAGCTACATAACTCAATGTTTACAGCTAGCTAATTCAATCTTTCACAACTCCAAGTTCATGAACTCCAAGTTCACAGCTAGGTAATTCAATGTTCACAGTTATCTAACTTAATGTTTGAAACTATTTAATGCACAGATCACAGTTAACTAGCTTAATGCTCACAGCTATCAAACATAATGTTTACAGTTATCTAACATAATATTTACAGCTGTCTATGGTTAGCTTCCTTTTTTACAGCAAGGTAGCCTAATGTTTACAACCAGTTAACTCAATTTTACCAGATAGCTAGATCAATGCTCGAAGCTACGTAACTCAATGTTTACAGCGACCTAACTTAATGTTTACAATTATCTAGCTGAATGTTTACAACTACTAACTCAATGTTTACAGCTACTAATTCAATGTTTACAGTTATCTAGCTTAATGTTTACAGCTACTAACTCAATGTTTACAGCTACTAACTCAATGTTTACAGTTATCTAGCTTAATGTTTACAGCTACTAACTCAATGTTTACAGCTACTAACTCAATATTTACAGTTATCTAGCTTAATGTTTACAGCTACTAACTCAATGTTTACAG
>JAQMYG010000020.1:15649883-15663359 GCA_030014215.1 Clariallabes teugelsi
TACAGCTACTAACTCAATGTTTACAGTTATCTAGCTTAATGTTTACAGCTACTAACTCAATGTTTACAGTTATCTAGATTAATGTTTACAGCTACTAACTCAATGTTTACAGTTATCTAGCTTAATGTTTACAGCTACTAACTCAATGTTTACAGTTATCTAGCTCAAAGTTTACAGATATCTAACTCAATGTTTACATCTAGTTAACTCAGTATTAAATGCAATGATATAGTTACAGATTTCTAACTAGTATTTACAACTAGCTAACTTAATGGTTGCCGTTAACTTACTTATTCTAACTTACTGTGTAATTTAGACAGATTACTATTGCGCTATTCCTTTAAATAGGACAGTATAGCTGAGACCTTAGACGTTTCAGTGAAACAAACTTACAGACTTGTTGTTTATTTTTCCCCCGAATATATTTTGGTTTAGCCAATGGCCACCAGACCTCCCAATCAAGCTGATGTGCTTGAGATTATACTTATCAAAACACACACAGACACATGTGCTCACCAGACGAGAGAGGAGCGCGGGCGAAAATTGGATTAGGCTGTAAAATCACAGATATGCATCTGAGGACAGATCCCCAATTTGGATAAGAGACAGAGGGCTACATTTACAGTCGTGCATTTATAAATGTGTGTGTGTTTGTGTGTGCGTGTGTGGTCTGAGAAACTGAGAGTGTAAAAGGTCTCTAGGCCTTTCACAGTCCAGTCGTACAGTGTACATGTCAGTGCACAGTCCAGAGGTATATGTCAGAATAGTTTGCTTGTCCTGCTCACTGAGCCACATTAATTGGTCATTATTAAAGCAAATTAACCTCTGGGTGCTTTGTTATGTTTATATTACACAACTTTAGGGCTATGAAAAATACCGTTGAAGCTGGGAGGTGTAGTCATGCCACTACGCCGATAAAGAAATGCAAAACAACAACCAGTTACACAAGCCGAATGCAACTCAGGGTGTCAAGTACTTTTTACCTTCCTTAACCAAAGTTTAAATGTTTCAGAGCCAAAAGGATTGTGTGTGTGTGTTTGTGTGTTTGTGTGTGTGTGTAAAATAAAAGACCTTAACAGATTTTGGTAAAGACTGTACAATATCCTGTAGGAAAGCAGATTTGCTTTTTCTTTGGTATGGAGACACACCAGAAAGTATGTCTTTCTATTGTCTTTCCGAAACCAAACTAAAAGCAAGTATTAGCCAAGGATATAATTCAGAATAATAAAATTGCTGAAATAGTTTAACAGAATGAGCGAAATGGGCTGAAGCATGGGTGTAGTCTTCATTCTTGTTTTGGTCATGTAACCTTCAAGCACAACTTGAACTTGAGCGCAGCCACAAACCGTACAACAAATATTTATAAAGGTCAAAGCAATCAGTTTGTACATATTAAAATGTAAATGGCACATTTGGTGTGATGACCATGGGCCCATTCGTGTGATTTATGTAAATAGCTTATCCTTATGATTATTATTATTATTTCTACTACCAATGCCCTGTGGTATTGGTTAACTGACATACTGTCCAGAAATGTTATCCCATCTAGATAATACTTTAGATTATATGAAATATAATATGCATGCAATCAAGTCATTTTAATTTTATTTTTTTAAGGAAAGTAGAATTCGAAAAAGCTAGCCAATGTTTTTAAGGGGCAATCAGCTAAGCAAACAAATATGTGTTCGTGTCCGTAAACACGGCAACACAACCGGCTTGGCAAAATAACGACAGAAGATAGATTACTCCCAGCACTTTTCAAGCTTTGCAGCTGTTTGATTGTTTGCTTTCTCCTCGGTTTATAATCCCCTTAAAAGAATAGGCTGTATTGAAATTTGACAGAGCTTACCGTGGGACATGATGTGTTTGCTAACCTAAGTGGAAAGTTGCATCTTACAGCAATTTGGTTGAAAAAAGAAAAGGAAGAAAGAAGAGTTGGGATTCCCTAGTGTAACAGATGATACCAATTTACAGCGTGTCTTGGTTCAAATCCAGCTGAAGACTTTTTAGGGCTAATGCAGACTCAACAGGACAACTTGTGGTCCTGTTCCTTTCCAGCTCCGAGGCCTTGACCCGGAGTTCAGAGCTTTTTTTTCGCTGGGTGATTGAACGGCACCACACTTGAGAGCATCAGCGCCTCTCAAATATTGAAGTAATGCATTGACCTAGTGCGCCATGTGCCTTTGAGCTGCAGCCAAGCCATCTGAATCCACTCGGCTCAAATAAGGGGACTTAGCGTTCAAAGGAGTTCCGCCAAGGGACGAGTCCTTTCGAGCTCTCACACCGTGGAGCGAAGGACAGCACCGGCGGCCTGAAAGAAACAAGGCCAAGACGTGATAAATCAGCACGGCAGGCCAATGAGAGTTTACCCATAATTACTTCAGCATGGTCTGGTTTATTTATTTTGTTGACACTTCTGAGTCCCATCTTTAGCACCATCTCTAGCTTTGGACTGCACGTCTGCAAAGTGGCTCCATATCAAAAAAACACTACTGCAATAAACAGGAATGACAGATAACCGCATGGTGCCTCGTATCATTTAACCGTCCTTCACAGGAACAGGCACTTATTTCTCAGCAGTACTTTATAGTGCGCTACAACTCACTGCTGTAACGTTCCCACTATGAACACACTCCTGGCTCTAGAACTGTACAAAAGTACACATTATGAGTGGCCTAGGTCTGTGGTACACAAGCGCTTGGGTATGGTGTCCTGTCTTCTATTGTTCATTGTCCCCTTCTTGGGATTTCTCTTTTCTTTTCATGTGTTTCACTGCGCATCATGCTCATCTTTTATTCAATTCTTTTTAAATCAAGGATTCTTTGTTTTCAGCTTGATTCAATTCGCCCCATTGTCCAGCCCTCAGCCAAACTATGCTTGAGGACAAACAGTTGCCTCACTGATGGTTTTTGAAGGAAAGAAAAATCTAAACGAACCTCTATTTTGTTTTTATTCAATCCTCAAAGACCTTTGCCAAAACGAGGCAAAGGCAACAAAAATATGCTGTGAAAAGCCAAAAGTTTTGCCACAACCCTCTCAGTTTCCTCTCAAGTGAGAGGATTCAAAAGTTGATCAAAGAGTACCCGAAAGGTTGGAGGCGAAAAGTGGGTGTTACTGGTTACTTGAGTCTAAGCTATGTGTGCAGAGTTTTGCATATTCTCCTTTTTTTATGTTTTCAATTACATTTATGGCATTTGGAGATGCCCTTATCCAAAGAGACTTACGAGAATGAGAATTTACTGTAAGTTGGTGTCAAATCCCAAAGAGTTGGCTTGGCATCTCAGACAGAGTGTAGATTCTTGTTTTTGATATTCTCCAGATCCTTGCAGCCCTGACCCAAACTAGGTAATTAATAAATATGAATAAATCCATAACTATATTTTAAGGCATGTTTTTCATTAGCAATATTGTAAGTATATACCCATTTGCATATGATAATGAAAAAAGAATACAAGAAACACACTAATCTCCTGATTTGCGAAAGGTTTGTGCGTGTAAAACTTGATAACACCTGCAAATACATTATCAACAAGGTCTACGGAGGATTGCATCCTTCAAATGAGCAAAACATCATGTCTTGTCCATTTTGCCTGTTTAACATGAATGAATATGCAGTTAGGCATCTATTTATCTAAAGGGGCAAGATACAGGATGGAGTCGATGCTAATGGAAGTACTGAAGTGTGATTTACTGTAGCCTGAAAGGGTGCTTGTATTAAATACTCACTAGTCCTTTTTAACCACTTGAAGACAAAATTGTCTTATTTACTACATTATACACCGATCAGCCATAACATTAAAACCTAAAACATTAAGCCCAATATGGGTGTACATTAGGTTCCCCTCTCCAGAGTAGCCTCCAGGGTGGCTCTGGCTCGACAAGACCTCTGGGGTGTGCTATGGTGTCTGGTACTGGGACATTAGCAGCGCATCCTTTGGGTGTTGTGGGTTGGGAGGGCCTTCATGGATCGGGCTTGTCTATCTCATTAATACCAATACTTTGCCTGCTAAACCACATATGCAGCAAGCTGTGATGCACTGGGTGTTCTGATACCTTTCTTCATAGCCAGCATTTATGTGCAATTTGTGCTACATTGGCTTTTCCTTGGATTGAACAGGCTGGCCTTTGGTCCTCACCGGTATAAATGAGTCTTGGGTGCCCAAGTCACAACTGATAGGTATATAATTGATAATCAATGTTATTGAGTTCATTTGATCGTGGTTTTACTGCTGTGGCTGATCAGTGTATAAGGGTTAATAAAGGGAGTGTTTATCAGAATTATACCTTTGTGAAAATAAAAAAGAAATCTTAATATGATAACTTAGTTTTATACTAGATATTTGCAGCATGCCCGAAAAGGGTTTTGTTCACTTTTGTCTTATTAACATATTGAACACTCACATCGACACTCGTTCATTCATTTATTCATACCATACTGTATATTGAACGGGTGTTTTTGAATGTCTTAGCGCATTATATTTGAGTTCACTTTACATGAACACATGAAAATCTCATTTCCACTCACTGGAGTTTATTCAGAAGTGATGAAGTGAAAAATGCAGACCCGCCCATGCCAGACATTCGTCGGTCGTTTCAATCTGAAGGGTTGGCAAGCATTTACTTGAAACGCCCCTTCATTTTTTTTTTTTTTGCAAATGCATATCCATTTTTCCTTTATTTCCTATATGAAAAAGTGAGTCGTATCACTTTTGATTGAGGTCGATTATTTTTTAGTAACAGCATGTCCCAAGGTGTTTTATTCTCCTTCATGTATTCTAGCAATTTGAAAGTAATTACAATTTCCATTTTATTAATGAACGATACATCACGCTTAAAACAGCTTATATTGCATTTCCTGTTATGGAACGTTCACTTTACAAGTATTTCCTGTTCTTGCAGATATAAGGTTAATAGGTTTTTAAAACATTTTTTTTTTTAAAGTTGATCAAGTTACTGGGAAACTGGAAAGTCCAAAGCCCTCTGTACTGAAAACTCATGAGCTACTGTTTTAGGAAAAAATTCCTAAAACCTTCCGACGAATCAGATGTAAGACTTCAATAGAACTTTGGTATAAACCTTCGACCGTGTTTGCACGGTTACACACGATTTCACATTTACAGAAAGTTCCAATCCGCCAACATTTCGTGTTTAAGCTGTGAGATCTCTCCTTTCAGAGTCACTCAGGTCCAATCTGAAGCCCTTCACACATCAACACCCTTCTCTCCCACACATCTGACACGTATTAGCGCAGAGGGCTAATAGTCAAACGTTTGTTTTTCGTCCCGTGTTTTCAACTTCGTCCTCGCCCCTCGTTAAGGGTGGTCATGTTAAACCTCGTCACTCGTTCCACATGTGCTTTCTCAGACCACAGCTCATCACGGCACATATGACTTATGGCAGCCGAATCGATGGGATCTGAAGGAAGAGAGGAAGAGGGAGAGATGGAGAGAGGCATCTCTCGGCCTACGCGGAGCTCGTCAGATGTGGTCTGGCACCTAGATCACACGGCTCAACCCGAGCCACGCTCAATACTCGCAGCCCTGCACACGAGAAGGGACAAGGAGCACGGAGTCCAAAGCTCGCCTTTTTTGTGTTTGCTTACAAATAAGCATGCCAAGAGACACAGACCGCATGAGCAGTCCGTATTGCTGATCTAGTCATATCTGCAGTGAGTGATTAGGCGTGACAAATTCGACGAATTCTCAAACGGATACTTAGCTCCTCTGATGTACGAGACTGCAGCTTCCTGCCTCTAGTGTTTCAAACACGTCGGAAAATTAGCGCGAGGTTATTTTAATGACGGTGTCAGAGTGTTTAGTTTGGTGTAGGAGACTTTAGAAAGTGAGAAGGCATGAAACTCAACAGCTGAAGCTTTGCAAAGTCTGTGGAGTGCGGCAAACGCTTTATTGTCTTTTCTTTTTATTTCAGAAATATCCTACTTTTCTTTATTTATAGGTTTTTTAATATCTATATTTCTTATCAATTATGCTCGTTAACAGTTTTTCATTCTTTCTCACTTAAATGCCAAAGAGTTATATGGTTTAGTTTTATGCAATTCGCACATTTCTTTTATATACTATAAATTTAAATAGTCTTTCATTCAATAGTGTTTCCTCATGCAGCTATTTGTGTCAATTGCCTTCAACCTACACAACACTTGCTGCACATGTTGCTAATTTCTTTCTTTTCTGTTCCTTTTTTTTTTTCTGTTGCTGTTTCTCTCTATCTTTGGGTATATGTATTTCTGTGTCTGTGTGTGTGTGCGTGTGTGTGTGGCAGGTGTCACACCCCCGCTCTGGCCGTGCGGGTGCGAGTGCAGGCGGCTGTGTAGATAAAGTAAAGCTCCCTTCCTGTATGAGGTTAAAGCTGCGCCGTGTCACCGTTCCCTGCAGCGCTCTTGTAACCACAGCCCCTGTCGCTGATGCAGAATCGCCTCCTCGCACTCGAACCCCGCTCTCACACACTGCGGCGGAAGCCCTGCCGCTGATCTCAGCTCAGCGTTTGACGCTAACTCTCGACAGCCCCTCCTGAGGCCGTCAGAGCTGCGCGTGCGGTTAGACACCCAGGTGCTCCTCAGAACAAGATGCTTTGAGAACTTCCGCGCGGTTCTGGTCTCAGGAGTAATCTGATTACGTGCCATTACGAGGAGTGAGGTGTTACCGTTGAGAAGGTGGTTTCAGGGTGATTATTCTCAGTATTTTCAGATTATCTGTTTGTGTACTAAGGGCTTCATTTTACTACCAATGAAGGTGTACAGACCTTAGAGATATTTTTCACCCTGATCATTTCCTTGTGATGTCAGGCCAAATCCGCCATCCTCTATCGAAAAGAAATGACTTTTGCCCAGTTTGAAACGTTTCTTATGTCACAGAAGGAAGAATATTAAACCAACTTTAAATAATAATAGCGGGACAAACGTCACAAACTGATTTTTTGTGCTCAATCGATTCATGTCTAAACGTTTCTATTGGCCATCCGTATTTCTATTATTAAAACGTAACCCATAAAACCAAGAGCATTTTTTTTCAATATTTTGTTTTGTAGGGCTCAAGATTAATATTAATTTTAATTAATTTCAAGATTAATAAAGTTTTAAGGCGGCACAGTGGCGTATTGCTTAGCACTGTCGCCTTTTACCTGCAGGGTCTGGGTTCGATTCCTGCCTCTGTGTGCATGGAGTTTGCATGTTCTCCCCGTGCTTGGAGGGTTTCCTCTGGGTACTCCGGTTTCCTCGCACAGTCTAAAGACATGCAGATCAGAATAACTGGTGTTCACAAATTGCAAGGGGGTTGGTGTGTGTGTGTGTGTGTGTGTGTGTGTGTGTGTGTGTGTGTGTGTGTACATGTGCGCTTTGTGTTGGATCGGCACCCTGTCCACGTTGCACCTGCCTTGCGCCATAAGTCTCTTGGGATAGAATCCAGTCCCACCGCCGTGACCCTGTACATAGGATAAAGCGGTATAGTGAGTGAGTGAGCAATAAAGTTTTATCTTATCTTTTATTATCTTATCTTACAACCTACAGTAGGCATTACGATGTACTGAAATTCATTTCATTTTAACCAACTACACAAACATGACTGAACATTTAAGAATGGGTCACACAGACATAAAAATAGCACAAATTCATATGATCATGTGTTTTATGGTTGTTTTCAGATGTCTCTGTGACCAATAATAATAATAATAATAATAATAATAATAATAATAATAATATGTGCCTTTTGTGAATTCTGCATTTTTGTGACGTCATTCACGTATTCCAGGAGCAGTATAATTTACTCCTTTTAAAATATAATGATCACTTTGGTTCTATCTTACATATCCGAAACCCCAAATTCACATTTTGATTTCTGACACAACATGCCCCCCCGCCCTCCCCACCCCGCCACCACCCAAACACACACCTGCATGACTTCCGTTTAAGATCCTTGTCGCTTGGGTTTTAAGGGTTAATTCCGTTTAGATTGTAGATTATAAGAGGAACCTAACTGGCTAGATAATGACAAAAGCTAGTTAGCCAAATTAGCTGCACAAAAATGAGATTAAATGTCTTGGCCAGAAATGAATAAGAAAACATTGAGACCTCCACGATGACAGTTTCACTGTTGAATCCCAAGTAGCCGATCAAGTTGAGCTCGCCAACTCTTACCACCTACAGTATGCAGTGTAATGCCATGAAAATACTTTATATTGTGTTAGAATAGAAAAAATAAAATAAAACCTTGTATAATTTACTCACAATAATGGCTAGGATATGTACTAGGATATGACACAGTATGTAGCAAGTTAAAATGCTATGAAACAACATGGACTATGCACATGCTCTACAGCCATAACACAATATTGGTGCTGATTTTAATGAAATAATTTTTTTAATGTTATAATACAGAAAATGTGTGTGCCAAAGAACGTACTTCTGAAGTCAGGAGGTGACCAATAAATTTTCCCTGAAAATTTCAAGTTGCTAACTTCAGCAGTTTCAAAAATGGCCATTTTTCAGCGTTATACTGTCTCGCTTCAAATAATAATCATTTAAAATGCTAATTATTCATATTTCTTTATGGATATTGATACTGAAATTGTCCTAAATTGGCCAAGTTTCATCTTAATGACAATTAAGATCATTGAAAGATTTTAATTCAAAAAGGTTACAGACACTACATAACAGGACATGAAATTGTATTCAGGAAATTTTTTAGGTTTTATCTGATAAAAATATAAATGTGTAGGCATATTTACAAAAAATTAAGCATGGATCGGGTCATAAGAAGCGCAGTAAGTGTTATGAAAAAGACTGTATACAGTATGATCCGATCTGAAAAATTCACTTTTTTACCTAGGTGAGACACTTTTTAGCACCAGTACGTTTAGAATGTTTTGCCCATCTGTACTTGCTCTGTTGTGCAAATCACACTGAAATCTCAACCATTCCATTATTTATCTGTCTAGGATTTGTCTTTAAACATGGGTTCTAAAATCAAATAGTAAAAATAAATAAATAAATAAAATAAAATTGTTGTTTGGTGAGCAGAACGTTGACGTAGTGGTTAGTTCTGTTGCCTTGCACCTCCAGGTTCGAGGTTCGATTCCCGCCTTGGCACCTGTGTGCATGGAGTTTGCATGTTCTCCCCGTGCTTGGTGGGTTTTCTCCAGGTACTCCGGTTTCCTCCCACAGTCCAAAGCCATGCAGATTATGCTAACTGGTGTTCCAATATTGCCCGTAGTGTATGTATGTGTGTGGCCTGCGAAGTATCCCGCCTCGTGCCCCAAGTCTCCTGGGAAAGGGTCCAGGACCCCGCGACCCTGTATACAGAATAAAGCGGTGTAGGCGATGAGTGAATGAGTATAGTTTGGTTATTCTCATTGCTATTAAAACACAGCTTGACTTGATGTTCTCATAAACCAAAGATAGTGGAGCTGTGATCTTAGTCAAATTCTCTGTTTGGAGACATCTTGAGAAATGTGGTTGTCTGACCTTACGAGTCAGAGGAAAAGTTCTTATTTTTACCAGAGGAAATGGTTAACAAGGCAAACTTTTTTTTTTATTGTAATTTTTCTTTTCTTTTCTTTTCTTTTTTTTCTTTTTTGAGAAAGAGAGAGGGGGAAAAAGCCTTACAATGGAACAAAGGCTTTAAATAGCTGCTATAACTTAAATGATAAAAATGAACCTGTTTAGTGAGTATTTCTAATAACATCAAATGTAAATTGCAATGAATAAAAAAGTCATATTTTATTCTTTAACTAATTAAAAATGTAATCATTGGCAAATTGATGGAATGAAAGGAAAGAACATTCAAATTATGACAAGTCACTTGAACTTTTTTTTAAAATTTTTTTTAAGCATATTTAAAACACCACAAGTTCTGCCTACATGCTGTACAGTAGACAAAATGAAGTGAATAAACAAGTATGAAAACTACAGTCCACATGGCATGAATTGGACCTGAGATGATTTGAGCTTATGAGACTCGGACTTATGTGAGTTGGACTTAACGTTTTCTAATTCCACAATTAAATGACATTAAATACTCCACATTGAGTTACTTTAGTAGTTCATTTGGATTAAGGTGTCATAAAGCAGCAGTGAATTCAACCCTAACATTCAGAAGAATTGACGAAGTGTCTTGGATGAGTGGAAAACACCTACAAGTCATGTTCCTGATAAACTGACCCACACAAAAAGCAGGGTTTCACAGTCAGTTGATCTAGTTGGTGGAGAAAATCCTGATTTGTTACTCAGATGAAGCGGTAATTACGTTTTGCTTTGATGTGATGTTTTCAGGGCCTAATTTACAAAAGTGTTTACATGGAGGTCTAGCACATGCAAAACCGTACTGCCGTAATAAAAACTGCAAAAGATCATATTTGTTTAATTTTTGAGCATGGTCTTTATGTAAATAAAACTGCTTGTGAAAAAAAAAGTTTTTAAACCTGAATTTTATCAATATATTTATGGTTTCGTATGTTAAAATGTGTACTCGGCCAAAACACAGTATTGTTGCTGATTTTTTTTTTTTATGTTATGCATATAATACTGAAAATGTGTGTGCCAGAGAAGCTACTTCTGAAGTGACCAATCTTGCTTCCCTAAAAATTTCATTTTGCAAATTTTAAACAATTATAATTTAAAATTATTCGTATTTCTTTATCAGTATTTATACAAAAATTGGTGTAAGCAAAAATTGGTGTAAGCATATTTTTCACACAAATGATTCAGATCATCAAACAAATTATTAAACAAAAATAACCTGTATAAATAAAACATAAAAAACTAATCTTTATCTTTGTGTAGTATTAACATTTGTTTAATCTGAATCATTTCAGTGTGACAAATATGCAAAAACAACAACAACAACAACATCACAATCAGGAAGTGGGCAAATACTTTTTCACAGCACAGTAAGTGGATAAAATATTATGTAAAAATCTGAAGATAACCATCGTGTGTGTCTTCTATGGCAAACCAACCGAACATTTAAAGCAACGAAGCAGTTGAGAAAACTTATTTTAAATCTATGAGGTAGTGTGATGTTAGTATTTATAGAAAACAGTGACACATAAAAAACTATTTCCCTTTTTATATGCATATAAGTTTGAAGGAGCGGCAACATGTTGTCTTGTAAGCCACAACTTTGTGATAAAGTGTTTTGTCAAAAACAAAATGTCATGATCCTCCTTTATTTGTTGGGGGTTTTTTGTGTGTGTTTCAGGAAGACTTGTTGATTTTGGATCCAGACACCTTTTCCCATCATGCACTTCACCACAGCCGTGTCATAATTGTATTCACCTGCATCTTGTTTAGTCTGATTAGCCTGTTTATATATAGTCTGTGTTTGAGTTGAGTCCTTGTCTGGCGTCTGTTCTGTTTGATTAGTTGTGTCACTGGTGTGTCTACTATTGTTATCAACCCTGTAGTCTTTACCATAGTTCCTATTAGCATTAGGTCCTAGTCATAGCCAACGGGGTTTTCAAAAAGGCATCACGTGGTTCGAAGGAAAGACATGATAGTCTTTAGCCCTCCTAGTCTGGTAGCAGTAGCCTTGATGTTGGAATACGACAAAATTAAGGAGAAAGTCTGGAAAATCCCCAAAAAACAAAAACAAATCATGAGTTTGTGTGACAACTGATTAATTTCATCCAACGAATGTGATTGTTGTAAAAAATCTGCTTGGGGTTTTGCTCTGGAGGTGGGCAAGCAGTTAGTTGACTGTATTTGTTGAGGTCTGTGATGACTAACGTCAACAAGTGCCCTTGCATACTGTATCAAGTCACATCCCCACATATCAGATGAGTATCTGATCTAGGGCCACATATGAAAATGACTCATCTATGTCACATTAGTGAAAAAAAATGGAAGTCTCTTCAGGCTGGTAGTGTGAACATAATTTTTGTTGCAGTGTTCAATGTTCTGCTTCTGCCGCAAACCAGAAAATACAGTAGGTGTGCTGAGAGCCAATCAGAGTGCAGCCTTAAAGGTACAATAGGAAAACTTTTGAGAATTGACCTGATCAAATCTGTGTAGCTGATGAGATATGATAATAGGAAGTTGCTATGTTAGAACCCCAAATGGCCAGTATTTGTCATATTTATTAAGTAGCCATTGGCGATTCTAGAGTTTGTTGGGGCCCTAGGCAAAAAAAATTGCAGGGGGGCTCTTCAACCAGCATTATTTTATAAATAATCTGATAACTTGCAAGTTTGTGAGCCTTCAGGGTCGCATTCGTAGCCTGGGGCCTCGAGCGGTTGCCTGCCTCGCCTCTGCAAGTAGCAGTATAACTGTCATTTGTCTGATTAATATAACTGAAAGTAAGAACAAAGTCACATCCTAAGTTTAGCCAACTGCTGTTCCAGTCGCACTAAAAGTGCGAGTGAAAATTCTGCCATGATTTACAAGCACAAAGGCTAAAGGGTATGAATCGTTATTCATTTAAAATAAATAACAAATTCACAACAGAATCTGTTGATAAAACACACGAGTTCGGGAAGTCTTTTCTCTCTCAACTCTCTGGTATGAATTCTTATGTCTAAATCAAATTTTGTTCTTTCTTTTTGCTTCCATTGACGTTTGTTCTCATAACAATGTGCTTTCAATCCTGACCCTTAATCCTTCTCTGATTGGTTGGAATGTAAGCGTCAATCAAAAGTCTTCAGAAAATGAACATCTCTGTACTTCTGCCAGGCTGTTTGATGCATCCAGGTCACAGAGGTCTCTTACAGTACCTCTCCACATTAAGATTGTAAGAGATATTTAGAAAAAAATTAAATAACATTAAGATTCGGAGACTCGTGGTAAAGTCTATAAAATGTATCAAATGCTTTGCATCCTGTGGGTGGCGCATCTGAGGCTAAGACTAACTAATACACTATATGGACAAATGCATTTGTCCAGACCTGCAATGACGTTGTATACAAATACATAAGCTTCAATATGGAGTCGGTCCCTGTTTTACTGCTATAACAGCTTCCACTCTTCAAGATTTTGGAGTGTTTCTGCAGGAATTCGTGCCCATTCATTCTGTAGAGCGTTTATGAGGTCAGGAGGCAATGATGTTGGACAAGAAGGCCTGACTCGCAATCTCTGTTCCAGTTCATCCCAAAATGCTCGTTGGGGTTGATGTCAGGGCTCGGTGTTCAGTCCAGTCAAGTTTTTCCACACCGAACTCGTCAAACCATGTATTTATAGTCCTTGCTTTGTGCACTGGGACACAGTCATGTTGGAATAGAAAAGGATCTTCCCCAAACTGTTGGAAGCATACAGTGGAACCTCGGATTACGAGTAACGCGGTTTGCGAGCGTTCCGCAAGACGAGCAAAGATTTTAACTAAATTTTGACTTGAAAAACGAGCATTGTCTTGGTTTACGAGCACTGCGTATCATGTATCACACATGCGCTTCTTGTCGAGCGTCACGTCATCACAACTGAGCCAACGGTTTTTCTCTCTCTTGCGCTGCGGAATTGTAGGTAATCGTCTCCCC
>JAQMYG010000020.1:15663459-15688599 GCA_030014215.1 Clariallabes teugelsi
TATTTGGTTTACGAGTGTTTTGGAATACGAGCCCGCTTCCGGAACGAATTATGCTCGTAATCCGAGGTTCCACTGTAGTATTGTCCAAAATGTCTTGGTGTGCTGAAGCATTAAGATTGATAAGGGGCCTGATTGAAACTCAATAATTAACAGGTTTGACCAAATACTTTTGTCCATATAGCGTATGTAGGACGAATTGTCAGTTAGTGTATGATACATTGCAATATCTGTGAAATGATGTGCTATTTTTATTTTTAATACTCTGCTTCCTGTCATTACGGTACTATACTTTTGGGATTTTATTTGATTTCTTCTTAGCTACAAGTGCTCTTTATTTGTGATGTTAATCTTTCTATTTAGATGTACAGATTAATGGATATGAGCGCTCTCATAAAATAAACAACAGTTAAATTCAGTGTTTTGTGGTAAAGTATAGTAACTCCATTGATAGTCAATTAGAACCCATTTTGTGCACTTAATACTTCAAAGCACGATCACTACTCATAGCTTATAGTACACAATGCGTCGAAATGGTTCCTAGAACACAATACAGACCTGACAAAAGCAGTGCATGCTTGTCCAAACACATCCTCGCCATTTGGTGTCTGACAGGACACGCAACACACACACACACACATGCACACATGCGCTGAATACAACGTCTCTGGTGGTAAAGAAGCACCAATGCAATTGAAAGTAAAACCATCTTCAGACTTCTGTCAGCCTGTGAAAAATCGCTTACCCTTTGGACAGGACTTCATAGGCCGCAATCAAGCCGTACCACGACGCAGCAATCGTAGCAAATCAAGTCAGCATCTATTAATAATATTTGGTGCGCGGGCGCATGTCCTCGCGCTGTCAGGCGGCTCGTGATGGAGCGTCGCCTTTATCTCAGCCGTGGCATGCTTCTGTCACTGTGATAAACAATTCCAACTCCAATCTGAATAAAGATCTTTGCAGCAAACCTCTGGGCGACTATGACCAGCGCCACCTCCCCCCCTGATTTTTTTTTTCTTTTTTATGCACCGAAATGGGATTCAGAAGGGCCCTCAAATTCTCGTTCACGCTTTTGTTCTGAGGTTATGCAAATTGGCTGGAGACGTGGCCTCAGAATAAAGCGACGATGTGATGATCAGAGACAAAAGCCCGAGGGTGAATACTGCAGAAGAAGAAGAAGAGGATGAAGAGGAAAAGGAAGAGGACCAGAGCATGTGTCCATTATGAAAGAGAGTTTAAAAAAGCAGCCTGATAAGAGAGGAAATTACACCCCTTCCTTCAGGAAGACTCGATGGATACAGTATGACTGTCATAAAATTAAACACTATTTGCTGTTGAACAATATATCAGCCGGTTCCTTTCAGAAGTGTGTGAAGAGCCCGTGTTGCTTCCGGATACACAGCATTGTTGTATATGAAAGATACTGCGCACAAATGCAAAAAAAAAACTATGCAACTATGTGTTTCCTGTCCAAGGGATGTGGTTAACTGTATTCCCTGGGGTTTCCCAACTGTGGGTGGTACATGGCACACCTAACATTCGAGCTGCACCATGGGTGTTCATCTCTGAATGGATCTCTTGGCCTTTTCTTTTCGCTGCACAAGTTTGGAATTTTTGGCACCAAAAGTTGGAGTTGTGCTTTTTTTTTTTTCATTTGGCCACCCGCCCAGATCAAACGTTCCAGGTATATGCTCTTAAAAGAGCGTTCAAGTGTTCTTTGGAAGGCATGTTACTGTGGGTACTTGTTCCAGATCAGCACCAACAAGGACTAATGAAAGCAGCGCTAATTATCAGCAACTGCTTTCAATCACTGTCATAGCTGAAATTTATTAGTATGTTTTCAGCATATTTTTTTTGCTCATTTCCGTGCCAAGTTTAATGGATACGTTTACTTACTGTATATTTAGGAGGTTTCAATCTGTTATATTTTAATCAAATATTAATAACTATTAAGCCATTTTACCTAAATGGCCAATCAGACTCTAGAACCTTTTCATCTTAAATTGGTAGAAAATAAACCAGAAATTGTTCTATTGGTTTTGTTCTTGAGTGTACGGTGGGAAAACATCTTTCTTTACAACCAGGGCTTTCATTTCCACCCCAGGAATCACCTGAGGCACCAGCCACCCCCATTCATTTATTTTATTATTATTATTATTATTTTAAAGAATAATTTTTCTTTGCACCATGACCAATCTGAAAGACAGCATAAAAAGATGGCAGTTCAAATTGTACAGACTAAATGAACAAAAGTTTCATCTGGTCTATATCAGAACCTTTGTCTTTTTGTGTAAAGAAAAATGTATGCTGTTTCTATCACATGTTTTTAGAAAACTTTTTATCTTTTACACACACAAAAAAACGTTTTTTCAGTTTTTAAGTTTATGTAATCCCGCTTGTTAGTGTACTGTATGTACTGTATGTCTGCAGAAGATTTTAAGCACAGTACGGTGATGAGCCTCTAGACATTTTGAAGAAGGCTGTATGTCCCCGAATGACGATCATGAGGGATGTGACTCAGAGCCCACGTTTCCGTGAACATTCAGCGAGCGGAATGCCTGATCCTTGAAAAATAGACGGATAAGTTTAACAGGAACTCGGCTTTTGAGTTATTACCACACTCTTGTACCAGCCTGACCCCGTTCCAAGCCATTTCCACATGTTTGGGGCATTTAAGGAGTTCCTGGGAGGCCAGATGTGAAACATGGCTCCGGTGTTATAAAAATGATTCTCAGAAAGCCTGTAATGTTAACACATATTAGCCAGCAGGCTAGACTTAACAGTAAAGTAAAGATTGAACATTTAGAAATAAGACTTTAAAACTCTCTTTGATGTACTGTTAAGTTAGTGCATTTTTTTCAATGGTAGCTTGGGATCTGCATTATAATTAGTAGGGAAGACAACATAAGCATCTGTAAATGAATAAATTTCAACTATCTGGGTATTAACATCTGTAAATGTTGATGTACAGTGCCTTGCAAAAGTATTCATATTTTTATCCCGTTTGAACTTTTCCACATTTTGTCATGTTACAGCCTCAAACGTAATTGTATTTAATTGGGATTTTATGTGATAGACCAACACAAAGTGGCACATAATTGTTTTTGGTTCCTTAAATATGGATTGGTGAAAAGTGTGGTGTGCATTTGTGTGTGTGTGTGTGTGTGTGTGTGTGTGTGTGTGTGTATACAGTATATATATAATACAGTACTGGTGCTAAAGTCTTGAGCCCTTCATTTCTTCATATTATATGAAATTTTATTACAGAATTATGAACAAATGTACTTATATAATATGAATATGAATAATATGAATATTATGAATAAATGTATTTGTGTGTGTATATAAATGAGATGGATATGAGTGAACATCTCAATGATGGCAAAAACACATCTGTATATATATATAGATATAATTTAAAAACTGGTTATTTATGTAACAACTTCAGCAGCAGCCTCATTTCCCCTCTCGTCTGTTCCAACCACTTAACATTCACCTTCACCAGTAAACTAATCACTGGCCTGATTATCATCTGCACCTGTTTCTCACTGGTTCATGCCTTAAGTTAGATGATGTTGTTTTTTCAAGCTTTAATGGTTCACAGGTCATTGTGTGGCTTAGCGAATAAAAAATCCCTCTGAAACTGCTACAGGGTAAAGGGTACAAGGCAAGACTGAAAATGAAAGACAAAAAAAAAGTCCTTCAGGAAGCCTGGAGAACTATTCCTCAAGACTACTTTAAAAAATACAAGAATGTCCAGCTCATTTTACATTAATGACTTCAATGATGCACATTTTTCTGTTCATAAACCCAATGACAGGCTTCTGTGGTCAATCTGCAGACCGACTTTATTGCCTCGATTTCAGTAAGCGTGACCAAGATGCTTGTTGCGCTGGAAGTTTTTACCCCTGTGTCATTTGGAGTATATGCTGTATACTGTGTTACCTGACACTGAGAGCTTTAAAAGATGATGTATGAACAAAGAAAATGGCTGAGTTTGCCTCATCCGAAAACAGATTCATTTCCCCGTCTGCAAAGACTGCAAATCGGACTGAGTATCAATCGCACCACTCGGTTGTGATATCCACTCCTGAAAGGTCTGAGTTATTACAGAACCTTAAAGCCATATTGTTCTATTTTCTAACCAAGAAAAAAAACTTATTTCTGTACTTGGTGTTCAAGTCAAACCGGGATTTTTGTTTGCGCAGGATAACAGAACACATTTAATTCTCTCTATATATAATCCCCTGGTACACTAATGCACTTATCCCAATGTTTCACTAGCGCTTGGATACCATTAAGGTTTTCTGAGTACCCCAGAGCCATGATCAACCTGCATGCTTCATGTCTGAAACGCTGGCCTCCCAGGAACTCCTTTAATATCTCAAACATGTGGAAATGGCTTGGAGCGAGGTCCGGACCGTACAGAGGATGTGGTAATAATTCCTAGCCAAGTTCCTGTAAATGATGATTTTCAAGGATCAGGCGTTCCCCTTTTGCTGAAAGTTCATGAGAATGACTGACTGCAGTGAGCTCCGAGCCACCTCGGCCGGGATTGAACAAGATCGTCATTCACAGAAGTACGGCCTTCTTTAAAACTTCTGCACCATTCAAATATTTTACAGCGGCTGAGAGTCTCATCACCGTACTGTTGACTTGAACATCCTTCATATTTACAGGCATAACAGGGTATATTCATATTACCTTTGAATCAAGAAATTGTGACCTTAAAATTAGTTTTTGGAGGGGGGGGGGGGGGAGTGTTTTGGAGCCTATAAGTTTAATAGGATTTTTAATCAATATGATTTTAGGAACATTTCAACAATGTTTTATCATATTCTGAGAGTTTTCACTTAACATTTATTGAACATTGCTGCAACAGTTTTTGTTGTTGAATTATATTATAATTATATTAACACTAACATTTCCGTAGATACATTTATTCTTTTGTTATTGAGCATATAGCATGATGGACGTTCTCATAACGCTGTGAAACAAACCCCAGTTCCCGAGGATATTTTTAAAATACTTGCTAAATATTTCCTTAAACATTCTCCGTTTGCTGGGAAGTTTGAAATTAAGTGACATCACATTTCCCTTTTCCCATTAGCACTTCCAGAATTCTGAGTCAAATGAAGTGCAGGAGCAAGTATAAGAAAACCGTCGCTTTGTTAGCGTTAGCGGCTGCTGTTTCTAGCTACTGTGTCGCATCAGTTCATCTGACAATATTGGAAGGAACAAGATTCAATCATGAGCTAATGCAAATAAAGAGAAATGGTGATCTCTCCTGGTAAAAAAAAAAAGCCTGTAGCTTATTTCCAAGCTTTTTTATACATACTGCTTTGTTAAAGAGGTCATAAATTTCCGCACATCGCAGGTGATGCGGATGTAAATATACACGCGCTATGGATACTTTGATTGAATCCGAATGTTACAATCAAATGCTAGGCCGATACTTCGACTTCTACCTGTGTTACATAATTTGACATGCTGTGCTCTTTATATTACACGTACGGCGGAGCAAAGCTCTCTCTTTCATCCTCGCTCTCCTCCTCCGTTGTAGTAAAACGATCCACCGATGATTCACCTTCTCCGCGGCGGCAGCTAGTGCTGTGCGCATGATTAAAAGGCGTCACGAGATTGATTAGCTGTAAACAAAGTGAAGGAGTCGCGGAGGTGGGACGGGGTGTGGAAGGCGATGTTTAGAGTGCTGCTGAGACCTAAGAGAAGGAAAGATTGAAGCGAGAAGGAGGGAGGATGCAGTGCCCTCTGGATGTCAGCCTCTTCCCACAGAGCGGCAGGTTCGGGAAATATGGAAGGCCCTTCTCCTCATGCTGAGTGGCAGCGGGCTGTGTTGGGATGAGGACGAGGCTGAGGACGCATGGGGCGACGCGCTGCTGTGACGGGACCAGTGGAGTGAAAAATTTGGCGCACAAACACCCAAATCGGGCAGACGTGCCAACTCCCTGTGCCTCGCCCATCCTCACTGCTGACAACTGGCACATCGATCACTCTCCTCTGTTCCTCTCTCTCTCTCTCTCTCTCTCTCAGCCATTGTAAGACAAGCATGTACATCCATTTCCAATGTTTGTCAAATTGTACCAAAAAAATAAAAAAAAGTGCACTAAATCTGCTATATAGATCCCCATTCTGCAGTGTGGAGCAATGATCATAAAGAAGGCTGTTTTTTAATATTACTGACTTCCCTCACGTCAGTGGACGAAATAGCGAAATTGCCCCATGCATATTAAAAACACTTGTCATCAGGACGTCACGACGGCGCGGCGAGGACAAGCGGCACAGTTGTTCCTCTGAGGCCCTTTTCCTCTCAAAAGCGTCAAATTAGATTCAAGAAAATAGCCCTGCGACGCCGGTCCCTTTCTGCATTGCGCGTTTGCATATAGAGAAACGGTGCTCATGCAAATGGGTATGTGTTACAGAGACAAATTGGTAAATCAGGTTTGAAATGAAAATGACACCTTGGCAAGAGGAGAACATGGAGATGTGTGTCGTGAGAATAAGGGCCGTTAAAATGTCACGCCTGGAAGGTGCTCGGGCCCGAAATAAAGCGCTCGTCGAATGAGACGTATCTCAGAAGAAAGCGTCGCAGACAAACATCCTGTATTTTTTTTTTTTAAAAACGCTGCTTGGAATATTTGTCGAGAAAGGATATCGTGGACAGAACTGTCAGGCTTTTCAAAGACAGTGCAGAGTGATATTTAATAGGTAAACATATACGGGAGGCATCGGGAGTACGGACCAGCCATCGTGGTTTAGACACCGACACACTCACTCGCTCGTATGTTTCAAACGATCTTCACAACCCAATTCATTTTTGTTATTAAAAAACAATTTAAACTATTAGCAGCACACATCCTTTAATTCCTGTAAGCTGTGAGGTGGGAAGTCCATGAATCAGATTGATTTGTCCAGTATATCCTCGATCCAGATGCTCGATCAGATTGAGATCTGAGAATTTGGAATCCAAGCCAACTCTTTGTTCCTCAAACCATTCCTGAACAATTGTTGCTTTGCGGCAAATGACATTGATTCCATTAATGAATGACATTATTTGGTCTCCAACAGTGTTTAGACAGGTAGTACTGTATGTGTTAAAGCGACATCCACATGAATGCCTAGATCCAAGGTTTCCCAGCAGAACGTTGCCAAGAGCATCATACTGCCTCTACCAGCTCGCCTTCTTCACATAGTGCATCCAAGAGCCACCTCTTCCCCAAGTAAGTGATGCACAGGCCCCTGACCATCCACACGATGTAAAAGAAAGTGTGATTCATCAGACCAGACCACCTTCTTCTACTGGGCGGGGGGGTCACACAACCCCAGATGCAGGAAGCCGTCATGCCATTTCGGAGATGCTCTGACCAAATCTTCCAACCATCACAATTTGTCCTTGTCAAAGTCACACAGATCTCACTCATGTCACCTTCGAGAACTGACTGACTGTTCACTTCCTGCCAACTACAGTATATCCCTCTCCTTGACAGGCGTCATTGTAACCAATGTTATTATGAAATGCAGACAGAAAACAAGAGCGAGCAACATATAGGGGTACGTGTGTGTGATGAGGGGGGTCATGTGATGTGCAGGGACTGATGATGTATAGTGTCGTCCTGTGCCATCTGCTATTCTAGCTAGCAAGAAACATCTTAAAAACAGAAACTACTGTACTTTGACAATAAAGGTCATGGTTTTTGGTGACTCCGTTGCTGACATTAACTGTTTCATGAACGAATTCAGTGACAATTCTTGGTAACGCTTGAAGGCCACTTTTGGAGAATGCAACCAGTCAATGCAGAAAGTTTATCTCCTACACGATGACTGTGTAATAGACCACCAAGAAACATCAAATCAAAGGTCAAATAAATGACTGAATTTTAACTTCAAGGGAAAATTCTTATTTAAATTTCCTATAACATATTTATGAAAAGTGTACTATAATACAGTTATTTAGAAATATGGTATGTTTAAATCAGATGAGCATATTTTATATACACTACCTGACCAAAAAAAAAAAAGTCTCCAATTTAAAAAGGTCAAGGTCACATATTAAACCTGCAGAATCGTCAGCTTTGTGGTAAAATGTGGTCGGGGGAAAAAAATCATGAATAGAGATCACTTGAAGTTTCATGGTAAAAAAAAAAAAAATCATCAATAAAACCCATAGTGAAAGTAGGAGCATTTTCATTCACACAGAAAGAGACGAGAACTCACAGGATTTGGGATTAAACAGGTGTTTCGTCATGGGTAAACCACTTTCTCATCAGAAAATAGACTTGAATTTGTTAGGGAGGATAAAGATTGGATTTTGGAGCGATGGAAGAAAGGTCATGTGACTTGATGACCCTAGAAGTGTAAGAAGGGAAGAGCATGAAGCGATCATGCATAGTGTCCCTCTGGAGACAGTGTTATGATCTGGGGTTGCTTCAGTCGCTCAGGTCTAGACTCAACAACGTTATGGGGCAATAAAATAAAAATACAGTCAGCTGACGACCTGAATGTACTGAATGACCAGGTTATCACATCTATGGAGTTTTTTCCCCCTTATCGTCCGAACATATTCCTGGACTCAAATTGTGAAAACGTGTTTCTGGGAGGATGAAGAATAATGAATCGTCCACCACATTGTGTGCTGAAATCAAAGCCAAAGGTACTCACTCACTCACTCACTCACTCACTCATCTTCTATACCACTTTATCCTGTATTCAGGGTCGCAGGGGCCTGAAGTCTATCCCAGGAGGCTTAGGGCGCGAGGCGGGGTACACCCTGGACAGGGTGCCAATCCATCGCAGGGCACACACACAAGAGGTGCGTTCCAAACGTCCTGAAGTACCCTGCGAAGTACACTCTGCAGGGTGTTCAGCCGTGTTATATGTGATTCCACACTGCAGGGAGCGAGAATGTTTAGTTCAAAGGGAACTGCAGACAGTGTAGGGAACGAGTGAACAACAGGTCTTCACTTCACCAGAAAAGGGAATGAAAAATACAACAACAAAAAAAAAGTTAATTGAATTGAATTGCATCTCGCTGGAGCGTGGAAAATTGGAGCTCAAAAAATGGAGCTCGAAAAAGAATTTATTATATATGAAATAATTATATTATATTTATTATCATTATTATCGAGGACGACATCACGTTAAAAGGACACAAAAATATACATTATAATTTGATCAAGAGATCATTAGTAGTATATCAGCTAGTAGTCTGTAAAAAAAAATCTCTGTACATCTTTAATCCAATTATTATTAATAATCAATAATTTTTTTACAACGTTTACACATTTCAGTAGTATGTTTTATACTAGTATCGTTTTTTGTTTCAATAAATATTAAATATTTAATGTTCGTAGTGTGAAACATCCACAGCAACAGGTGTCCGAGGTGCTTGTGTTACCATGGTAACGCACGGAGGCTGTGCTGGTGACTTCGCAGGGCGTTCTGAACGATGGAGTTTGGTCGAGGGAAGTTCCCTTCACCGGCATTTCCTGCAAACGGAGCAGGAAGTAGGGAGCACCCTGTGAAGTACACTTGGGAATGGAACGCAGCCATACACTTACTCACACACTCATTCACACACTACGGGCAATTTGGGAACACCGATTAGCCTAATCTGCATGTCTTTGGACTGTGGGAGGAAACCGGAGTACCTGGAGGAAACCCACCAAGCACGGGAAGAACATGCAAACTCCATGCACACAGAGATGGGAATCGAACCCGGACCCAGGAGGTGCAAGGCGTCAGTGCTAAACACTACACCACTGAGCTGCGTAATCCAAAGGCAATAGTATTAAATCTTTTAAGTTTTGAAGATTTGAATATATTTGAAATATACTCAAGCGTATTTATTCCGAGACCGAGGTTACGGTGGTCAAGTGCAAAATGCAAGATTCACAGCATGAACGTACAGCTGGGATCGTTTCTGCGAATCTGACCAGGAGAAACCAGTTACTGTTGGAGTGTGTGAGCAAGTTAGTGAGAAAGTGATTGGTTAAGGGGGTGAACAATTGAGGGGATGAATGAGAGAAGAGTGAGGGAACATGACGGATGAAGTGAAGGGACAGAATTTACAAGTTGCAAGATTAAGTTGCATACAGTAAGTGACTGCATTGTATGATGATATTCAAAGTTAGTGCAGCTTTGGCCTTCCTCTCATTTACTGCATAGTTCACTTACCTTGCAGCTCATGGCATTGAGATATAATATACAGTATAAAGAGTCGTGTAGCGCTTACGAATGCGAAGCTCTCGCTCTTGTCATAGCGGTATCCTTGGAGCTTCACTTGTAAAGTGCCGAATGAATAAACCGAACAGATAAATACAAATGTATGTTAGAATCAACTACTGTATAATGTCTATAGAAAAAAAAAGTCTAGCTGCAGACGTCTGTTTCGGTGAAAGGAACCATCACCTACAGTAGTGCTGCTCGTCCCCTCAACATAACTACAAAGGTGCTGTATACCGTACGAATGTGACTAATCTATAATTATGCTTTATGCAGTTTTTCGGGGGAAAAAGGTGACTGCGGTGTGAACTTTCACTCTGAGTGAGGGATTGAGTAGGCGATCGAATAAGCAAGTGGGCGCTATTGAGTGAGTTAGTGCTGAGCAAATAAGTAAATAAAGTAAATGAGTAACTAAGGCTGAGTGAGGGAGGGAGGGAGGAAGGGAGGGAGGAAGTGGATAAGTGTGTGACACTAATGTGAGTGAGTAGAGAGAGCTAGTGTATGATGGAGTGAGGAAGTGAGAATGCAAACTGCATGAGAACACGAGCGAGCACCCCAGTGAGTTTGTGAATGAGTGAGTGAGAGAGAGAGAGCGAGAGAGAGAGAGAGAGAATGTGAATCGGTGAGCTAGTAAGAAAATACGTTAGAGAGCGAGAGGGAGGCTATGAGTTTGTGGAAGGAAGTGAGAATGAGTGGGTGTGAGCAAGCGACGATGGGGTAAAGTGACGTGAGCGAAAGAAACGAAATAGTGTGTGTGAGTGAGTCTGAAAACAAGACATTCGAGAGTGAGTTAGCAAGTGAGCAAGGCAGGTATGAGGGAGGAAGTGAAAATGAGTGCATTAGGGGGAGTTAGTGAGTGAGATAGTGAGTGACCGAAGAGAGAGAGAGAGGGAGGGAGGGAGGAGGTGCATGAATGAGTGGGTGAAAAGAAGTGAGCAGGGATGTGAAAGAGAGACACAATGTGCACACACACCCTGAACGTCCCTAACCCTAACTAACTACAACTTAACATTGTTCAGACAGTTACCTGATTGTTGCTAATATTATTTTTTGTTGTTGTTATTTTTGTTTATTGTTTACCTACTATGTTATTCTTTCATATTTAATATGTTTATAATGTTTATAAATTCAGATCTGTTATTTACAATGTAATCAATGTTTTATAATTGCTTTGATAACAATGTTAACATTTATGCCCATAAAGTTCTTCTGAACTGACAGAGTGAGAGTGTGACTGTGCGTGTGAGAGAGAGATAAAGGAGTGTGTAAGTGGTGAGAGCAGCTGTAAAAGTGAGTGAGTGAGATTGTGTGAGAGAGGGGCTGAGGGAGGAGGTCTGAGCCAGAGAGAGAGAAGGGGTGTGTGACCAAGAGAGGTTTAAATGACTGAGTGATCGAGAGAGGTGTTGAGTGAGGGAGTGAGAGGGGAGTGATCAAGAGACAATCTGTGAGGGAGAGAGACAGGAGGTGTGAGTGACAGAAAGATCGAGAGAGATGGTGTGAGAGTTGTGAGTGAGGTGAGCGATGAAAGTGAGCAAGAAAGGAGGTAAGAGTGACGGAGCGAGATAGAATGTTTGAGTGAGAGAGAGAGAGCTGTGAGCGACTGAGTGAGAGGGAGCAAGAGAGAAGGAGTGAGTGAGAGAGAGTGAGTGAAAGAGAAGGTGTGAGCGACTGAGTGAGTTAGACAGAAGGTGTGAGCGACTGGGTGAGCCAGGAAGAGTGGAGAGTGAGCATGATAGAACTCAGAACTCAGAAAACTTTATTGATCCCACAGGAAATTGCTTATAAGGTGAGTGAGAGAGAGAGAGAGAGAGAGAGAGAGAAGGTGTGAGCGACTGAGTGAGCGAGAGAGAGAGTGGAGAGTGAGCGACTGAGTGAGCGAGAGAGAGAGAAGGTGTGAGCGACTGGGTGAGCAAAGGAGAGTAGAGAGTGAGCATGAGAGAAGGTGAGAGAGTGAGAGTGAGAGAGAGAAGATGTGAGCGACTGAGTGAAAGTGAGAGAGAGAGTGAGAGAGAGAGAAGATGTGAGCGACTGAATGAGTGAGAGAGAGAGAGAAGGTGTGAGCAACTTAGTGAGCGAGAGAGAGAAGGTGTGAGCAACTTAGTGAGCAAGGGAGAGTAGAGAGTGAGCATAAGGAAAGGTGTGAGAAAGTGAGAGAGAGAGAGAGAGAGAGAGAGAAGGTGTGAGAGAGTGAGAGAGAGAGAGAGAGAGAGAGAGAGAAGGCGTGAGCGAGTGGACACCTCCGGCCTGCTAATCTCCGGAGCTCAGCGCAGCCTGAGGCCTGACAAATGACCCTAATGAAATTGGACAATTCAGCATACATGCATAAAGGAATGTTAAATATTGATGCGGTAGATTCCCCTGGTGCTGGCTATTCAGACGTTTAATATTTTAAATACCTGACACACTACGCCTGATAAATGCAGGCGGTGAAATTGTCCCGCGTTAGTTTTTGTCATGAGCGTCGCAGTTAGCGGACGGCGGCCGCATAAAAACACTTTGATCCGTAACGGAGCCGCATGTTTCTCCGCGGCAACAAAGAAAGAAAAAAATGAATTCCTTACTGCATCCCACAATAGGCTTTCTGTTTCATTGATTCATTATTAAATCTTACTGCTAGGCATGTGGAATTAAATAAAGGCGATGGGTTTTAACTTGTACAAGAGTATCAAAGGAGGTTTATTAGTTTCCTCAAGCGTATTCTCCTAGAAGAGTAAAAATCATCCATCAGTTCCAGCGTTCAGGAGAGCTGGAGTCGTCATCTCGGATATTAATGCCGCGAGAGGAATGTTCTCCATCGCATCCTCCAGCAGTGTTTAACCTCTTTCACTCCAGGGAAATGGAGATGATTATACGCTTTCTCTCCTCACTCTTATAACGCGATATTAACACTAATCAATCCTCATTGTTTGCAGCGGAGCTCCTGGATAATAAGCGTTTAAACCTTTTTTGGAAAATGTTACAAATTAGTCAAATATTTTACAGTAAAATCATCTCCATGACCATGTGAGGTTCAGATTTACAGATAATGTTTCAAATCACCGGGCATTTCTAAGAATAATGAGATTAATACCCGATTGAAAAAGATACAACAAGTCTGATTTGTTATACATCAATCGGCTATGACATTACTGTATAACCACCCGCATAGTTTTGAGTAGGTGGCACCAAAACTCTGACCCAATCTAGACCGTCTAAACATCAAAATGTGACCTTTATCACAGTAGCTGCACAGAAATGTGACCCTTATCACGGCACCTGGAAGTGGGTGGGATATATTAGGCAGCAAGTGAACATTTTCTCTTTAAGGTGTTGGACTAGTGATCAGAAGGTCCAGGTTCAAAGCCACAACAAATTGCCACTGTTGGGCCCTTGAGCAAGGCCCTTAACCCTCAACTGCTCAGATGTGCAATGAGATAAAATGTAAGTCACTCTGGATAAGGGCATCTGCCAAATGGCAAAAAATGTAAATGTTGTAAAAAGTTGATGTGTTTGAAACAGAAAAAATGGGCAAGCGTAAGGATTTGAATGACTTTGATAAGGGCCAGACTGAGACGTCTAGACGAACGGATCTTGTGGGATGTTCTCAGGGTGCAGTGGTCAGGACAAACCAAAATAAAACCAAAAGAAGGAACACTCGTGAACTGGCGACAGGGTCATGGGTGGCCAAGGCTCTCTGATGCACATGGGGGGGTTAAAGTCTGGCCCATGTAGTCCGATCCAGTAGAAGCGCTAGTGTAGATCAAACTGGTGAAACAATAGCTGTCCTAATGTTTTGGCTGATTGGTGTATACAGTAACACTCACCTGAAGGTTGTTATGCAAGAATGCAAATCAAATGAAACTGAAATCTATTTGAAATATCCTGTGAATTTGGTTAAAATGTCCATCAAGCTCAGCATTTCCTTAAATTGCAACTTGTTTTTAAATATTATCATCTATTGATGCACAATCCTCCATGAGTCGCCTGTAACGATTTCTCCATGAAAGTACAAGAACTATTCGTGGCAAATCTTTGCGAAGAATGACGAGGTCATGTACGAGAAATGGAATTAGTCAAACTTGTGTTGTTTCATAACTGTTAAAAGTGAGAGTAGACCAGCAGAGGAACCAGAGCGCATTTCCTAACCATCACCAAAAGCGACACATAATGAAAACACTCACACAACGAAACCATCATATCCAAAAACAACAACAACAACAGAGACCCCACACACACAAACACCATGGCAGACGGAAAGGGGTGTAAAGCGACCCCAGAAACAAAGGCACTGTATTACTGTACGGTACCATGTTTTAGCAAGGCACTGAGATTTTCTTTATGATTTAACCTGAAAAAAACCTGCGAGAGGGGAAAAAATATATATATACAGTAGCTACGCAGCTCATCTTCCTTTTTCTCCTGACTGCATTAAGAGTTGCCCTCCAAATATACCCCCTTACAATCGCCTCATAAAGATAACACGCATACCAATTATTCAAATCCTTTCAGATCTGGGCACTCAAAGCAATCGGTTAATGTTTTAAAAATCAATTTCATTCCCATGAGGCCCGACAATTGAATGCCCCGAGAGCAGGCAATTATTAAACACACACACACACACAGAGAGAGAGAATAAATCCATAATTAGCACGACGGTAATAAAGCCTATACACTCGGAGCGGGAACTGTTAAGCAGTCGACGTGGGGAGGAAGAGGAGGAAGAGAAGGGGAGGAAAAAAACGAGGCCAAGGGGCGGTGACACTCGCGAGGGACGACCCTGAGAATCTCATTATGCATACGCCCAATGAGGCCTCCTGGATTTGCATACAGAAGACAGACCAAATAAGGTCATAAATCAGGATTCCATATTCAAATGGATTTGAGGTTGTGATGGAGGTGGAGGTGGAGGTGGGAAAGGAGCGCCTGGCATGTCCTTTAAAACCATATATCCCATATGGGGTGTGTGTGTGTGTGTCCGGGTGTGTGTTGAGCACACCTAACCAGACCACTTATGTAGATACGGCTCATTGAATCGCCCAGGGACAAAGTCTCCGCCTGGATAGATCAATACTGCGCAGGCATCACGCATCTTCGTCAAGTCGTTTGCCATCGCTGTCTTCTGTCACACTGGAAGGTCGAGTCTCATTGCATCAAAAGAAAAAAGAAAACACTTCAAATCTTATTTCTCAACAAAGCGAAGAGATTTGCGAATATAATAATGAGTGGAATTCATTTCAAAAAGGAAAATCATATTCATATTAAAGTCCTACTTCTCAAGAGGGCGTCAAGGGTGGTATACAAAGTTACAGTACGTACTGTACAATATGCGCAAAAAAAAAAAAAAAACACTCCTAGGGCACAAATCGAACAAGACGCAAAGGCGTAAAAGTTTTCGTCTTCGTAAGGCCAACTCGGAATAACCACGAGGGACTTTGCATTTCACACCCCGTCAGCTTCCCTACCTACAGCAGGATGTTCTTTAAGGCAAAAGAAATCACTGCCTTTCCCGTTTTACACGCACGCATCTGGAATTCTTTCTTTTAGTTACATGCAAATAGCGATCCATCAATCAATTTCTTATCCCCCCACCACCCCCCTCCCAAAACTACCATCAGAAGGGCAGTGGCTGTGAAGTGCAACACCCCCCCACCACTACACACACACACACACACACACATACTGTACACACTCGCATCAACACCCAAGACTTCCCAGACTCTCAGCGCTCTCAGGCATAATTAATACAGAGCCCGCTTCTATTACTTGGTTTGTTTAACTCATCTCAGAACTGAGGGCGAGATGTCCTTATTTGAATCACTGCACAAAATTCACTTGTTCGACATCACTGAACTTGGTCTCATCACGGCGGCGGGGCTGCGAGGCGGCAGGATCCGTCTTTTTTATTATCAACCTTGTGCTGCCTGACAATGTCATTATTTCTGTCTGGACATATCGCCATGCAAATGCACTTACTAATAATGAAGGTTGGGGCTTTACAGCTTTACACACGACACAAGATAAATATATTCATAAGATGCTGTATGGCAGGAAATATCACCGAACTGACATGTTATTTGTTTTTTGTTCTTTGCGTCGCCTTTTTTTTTTTTTCTTCCTCTTTCCAGTGGGAATTTTGTAGATAGTCTTGTTTTTTCTCAGTTTAAAAAGGCAATATTCCCCAAGAAAGGAAGATCCGTCTACTATTCACTAATTCGTACGTGGAAAATGTGGTAGCTCAGAATTCAGGAGCTCTCACGGTGCTGTGTGGTGTTTTTCCAAAATGGTTGCAATTTGATTAGCCGTTAAGGCTAATCGCGTTTCCACTGTAATTGTTGCGCTTGTTGTCTTTCCTCACACCAACACATGTAGGGAAAATCTTGATGTTCTAGCTATTTTTTGCCTTGTTTCCAAAATTATTTACCTACAGGTTTGTATGAAAGACCTTGGCTGCATTTTTAGCTCGCTAAGTCATTAGCCTTAGAAGGTCAGTAGCTAGCATACAGTATGTCGCTCACCCTTTTATACTTTTTTTTAGGATATCTACTGTACAAGGGGTGTTCAAATCAAACCAGGACTTTTGGAAACCCTTTATTTCTCTATATAATCCCCTGCTACATCAATGCACTCATCCCAGTGTTTCACTAGTGCTTGGAAACCATCAAGGTAGAACCTTTTCTCATTACACCACAGCTATGATCTTGAATGATCATGGTCTTAAAACGTATTTTTATCAGAGCTTTTGTGTTGAAATAATTTGTAGCGCTTGTTTCAAATATAAAGTGTATTATAAATCAAATGAATTATTATTACAGTACGATCGGACTGCCTGCTTCATGTCTGAAACCCCGGCCTCCCAGGAACTCCTTTAATGGTCCGAACATGTGGAAATGTCTTGAAGCGAGATCAGGACCGTACAGGGGATGTGACGATAACTCCCAGCCGAGTTTCTTGTAATGCGCAAGAGGTGTTGGTGAATGATTGTGTGTACAGTTCACACATACAGTCTCTTCTGCAAGTTGGGGACAAATTATCTGTCCATTTTCAAAGATCACTGAATGTTCACAGAAACGACTCAAGTGTTTTACTGCGGCTAAGAGTCTCATCGCACCGTACTGTGCTTGAAGTCTTCTGTAAATGCCAATCATGAGGGTTTTTTGTTTTTTACGCCTTCCTTCATGAGAAATTTGATCAGGTCCCAGTTTGACTTGAACACCCCTTGTAAAAACTAATAGATTTATGAGTCAGTTCACAAGACAGGAAAAAACATCTTTGTTGATTGTAAAAGATTTAAATAAATAAAAAGGTTTTTTTTTTAATTATTTTTATTTTTATAGATCTGCTTAAAGATGTAAAATACAACTGTTGTGGTCATATACAAATGTCAAAACTAAGATGAACCAAAAACATGTGGTATTTAGGGGCAAGTCAAGGCAGACCATGCCAGAATCACCAAAAACTAGACCAGTAATGTGTTTTTATAGGGCTTTTTTTAAACAAATCAGACCAGACTGGACCGTTAATGGACATCCATGGTGACTGAAACAGGACTGTACTTCTAATGATAATATAATGTTATATTTACCCACATGCTTTAAGCTGAGTGGGTGGAGAAAAAAAAAGAAACAAGAAACTTTGTTGGAAAACTTTAACATTTTCTGAGAAAATTAACAGTTTCCACAGAGGAGTGGAAACAAAAGTTTTATTGTAGCGTTGAGATTTTACAGGAGCTGCCCCAATTATATCTCTGTAAACACAATCACGATTTTTTCCAAAAAAAAAAACCTTTTGGAGCTGTAAGACCCCGAAGTTTGCTCAAAACCTCAACTCACAGTTTCTTGGAGAGAACTAAATGGAAATGAGTGAAAGCAAACAAACCGTGATTAAAGTTCCCCATGGTGTAAAGTCAATTGTGGAACAATTTGCCAAAAAAACACCAGAAAGTTTTTCGGGCTCTCGGTCTAATAACCAGAGACGGAAAGAGACTCAAACAAAAGATCAGTCAAATGTTCATTTGAATATTCAAATCCCCGTCTATTAAAAAGCCAGCTCCATCCTTTTCCCCGTCGTTAAAAACATCCTTCTTTTTTTTCCTCCTAAAACTCTGAGAGGGCATCATCATTTGAATTGGGAAGAGGGATTTTGGGAACTCGGACGTGGCAGCCGATGAACCTTTTTGGTGTTTGCTTATTTTATTGAAGATCCACTGGCTCGTGTGAACATTTTCCGCGTTATTTGATGCGAATCATTTCAGCGCCGCAACAAAGAACAGATGACGATGAGCTAAACACAAAGCCTGGACGATATCTGGCATCCTCTCAGACACGAAGGACGGGTTCTTATGATTTCTCTAATTAAAGGATCGAGATGAAGAGAGATGAAGGGAGATCAGCTGGACGGCGCGCCGCTTGCACACTTTATTTAGGAGCTTTATTTTGGGGGACGTCGGGGGCAATCATCCAAACCGGCGTGCAAATTAACAAATGGTCCTTGGCTAAAACAATTAAGCGCGTTAAGTGGTGGGTTTGCTGACAAGATCCTGTATGTGTATGAAAATCAATCAGCGCCCACAAGAGAAGAGTGCATCGGAATGCTCTCAGGGAATTAGCTTTGCACAGACACTGTTGTGGTACCTACTTCGCCATCCATCCATCCATCCATCTATCTATCTATCTATCTATCTATCTATCTATCTATCTATCTATCTATCTATCTATCCTATATGTGTACACAATGTCTTGCCTCTTTATATATGCATCCGATATCCATGTCTTTCTCTTTTTCAGCATTGGTAACTTACTAACTGCTTTCTGTCCCCAGCTACTCCTAAAATTCTTCCTCATGCCTCACTGCAACATGATTAGATCCTCCTTCAGCTTCAGATAGTCTTCCCTTTATTGCACTGCATCTTCTCATCCATGTTAAGCAGGATGTATCATTTTACTGTAATGGATTCTTAATTATTCTCCATTGCTATTTCTGCCTTTCAGTGGAGGGGGGCAGGAATTAAATCATACTGTATGTATTATTAATCGGTGCATTATCTTCCTATACATCCATAAACAATACCACAGGGGTGTAGCATCAATTATTCTGCTCATAAGAGCGCCTGTACTGTAAGTACGTTCACTGTATTGCACTGCACTCCTGCGTTAGCGTGTGTCCAGTCCAGAGAGGGGACACCGGACTGAACTCCTCCATTCCAAGCAATGTTGATGGACGCGGAACAATTACGCACAATTTATCATCTTATTAGCATCTGCTAGCATATGGATACGTATTCTTTTCGAAATTGTAATCATGTCACTAACAGTCCATCACCTTCACTTTGTTGTTTTTTACAGACATTAAAATTGTCTCATGGTAATGGACCGCACTTAACTTTCACCTCGAGCTTTCCTTTGCGGAGACGACACTATGTTCAAGGCCTAAGCTTGCATAAACAAAATGATTTATCCCGAGCTTCTGTATGAAAAAAAAAAAAATGAAAAAAAAAAATCCCACTATTTAATTATTCCAGGGGCCGGCAGATTCATCTTGCGCTGAGTTATGGAGTGCCGCCTTTATGATTGAAGTTGATGGAATACGAGGCGAAGAGTGTCACCATAAATCCTCAATAACGCAAACGTTTGAGGAATCTCTCAAGATAAAAATGCAAATGTCATTAAGGAACGGTTACCTTGTGCTGATATAGCAGCTCATATTCAGGAAGAAAAAAAAAAAAAGAACGAAAGAAAAAGTGAGCATTGCCACCAGAGCAGAGGAATAAATATAGCATCAGACGGTCTGTAACATCTGCTTTTACAGCTCGTGTAAGAGAGAGAGAGAGAAAGAGAGAGAGAGAGAAAGAGAGGCCTTTCGGAAATAAAAGCGTTGCCACATTTTTAATCTTACACCACTTCTTCTTCTAATGAGGGGGCATAAACTTTTAGGCGGGGGTTAAGGATAAAGTGCAGGCTTGGAGATGCAAATGGGGGGTGGTTGAAAATGGCATCAGTACAATGTGCAGCCTTGTTAGCAGTCACAGCCCAACACTGAGGACAATCAAGACACCTCGTCACTTCCCTTTTATCTCCCGTCACTCGCCAGATGAAAAATCACTATGAATTTGCAACATCCAGGCGCATTAACATAACAAAGCCCGGGAGGAGAGAGAAAGCGAGAGGAAAAAAAAAAAAAAAAAAGCCTGTCTTCTCTCAAATCTCCCAAAAGTCCCACGGACATGCTCGAGACGAGGCGTTCTCTCTCTCTCTCTCTTCCATTTTCCTTTTTCTCTCTCTCTTTCTCTCAAATTCTCTCTTTCTCACACACACACACATACACATACAGTAAGAGCAGCTGTCTGCCAAACACCTCGCGATCTCCCATCGCAACATCTCACCACTGCTACGCTGTCAGCACAATAGATTAGAAGCATTAAAGACAGTTTCTTCTTGAAGAATACGAAAGAAAGGGAAGGGTGGAAAAGGGGGGTTAAAAAAAAAAAGAAAAAAGAAAAGAAAAATCCCCCCCCCCCCACACACACACACATACACACACACCCCTTAAGTCTCCATTCCTCCCCCTCAATGATTCTCATCTCCTGGAAAGAAACAGGATGAGAAGACATTATGCATATGAAAACGCCCTGTGATTTATGCATGCACGCCATGCAGATTCCATTACGGGACACCAGGCTTGAGTGAGATTTTTTTTTTTCCTTTTTTTTTTTCGTTCTTCATTTTCTACTCCGGCCATGATGATCAGACGTCTTTTCGCTACACCTTACAGAAGCAGACAGATTTGCACACGCGCATCGGTAGAGTCCGAAAAAAGATGATAGACTGCTCTCGACCTGATTACGCTTACAGAGGCGATGCTGAAATCTCTCCACTCTATCATGCAGCAAGTTTTGGAAATGAAATTCGATAATGTAAGGTATGGAAGGTATTCTGTGTCTACATGAGGTTTGTGTAAGGAATGAACCGTAATAGGAAAGTCATCATTGACGAGCTTGAAACGAGAATGTGCAAACACCTCCAACACCTTTTTAAGTACTGACACTGGAGACTCCTTCCAAAAAAAATATGTCAATGCTGCTCTCTTTCTCACCTTTTATCTTGTTCAGGATAAAAGTGGATGCTGAGAATACTGAGGGTGTGAGACAAGAATACACCCTAAATGGGATTTCCTTACGTACAGTAGATGAGACTTCTCTGGGAAACCGGAGAACCAGGAGAAAACCCATGCAGTCATGGGGTAGACAAGCAAGGAAGCTCAGGAAAGAACCTGCGATCCTGCAGCTGTAACATGCAGTGCTACTCTCTTCACCACCCCAGTAAATCTAATACTTACCCCTTGAAGATTCTGATCAAATCCAGTTTCCACATCTGGTTTAAAACTCTTGTCTTTAAGACGTTCATTCTCTTCTATAAAATGACTTAAAAGTGTTGAAAATCCCAGTACAAACACTGAGATAAGCAGATGGTTTAAAGCAAAAATCCAATTTCTCCCACTTAACCCTAATTGGGTTGTCTTTGAAGATTCTTAGTCATTCAGGTGAGGTTATCTGGAAGTTGAGTCATGTCAACTAGACTTCTTTCTTGTTAGGTTGAAATGTTTCATGACTCAGCCAAGTAGCTTCCTCAGTGTGACGGAAGTTGGTAAGATGTTCACCTAATGAGTCCATTCAGGTACAGTAGGAGAGGATGATCCTTGACCCTGGAGGATACAAATTTGTGAACTTCCCTCCGACTGAAGAAGCTGAAATTGAAGTCCAGTTGACACGATTCACCTTCCAGAGACCCTAATTGAGTTGATCACTGACTCAGTTTATGAAGTACAGGTTCAGGGAAAACAAAATGAAAATGGCAATTAGTCTACTCTGCATATGTTTGGACTGGGGAAGGAATAGCACCAAGCACAGGGAGAACATGTAAACTCCATGCAACGCATGGGAGTGAGAATCGAACCCTCAACCCTGGAGGTCTGAGGCCACAGTGCTGACCTCTGCACCACTATGCCGCTTAAGTGCAAACTTGATTGTTTTAGTATTATTATTATTTTTTGAATAGAGGTTATTCATTCTAGAGCAACTTTTTGGCAATACTGAGATTTGAATGCGCAACCTTTCAGGGAGTAGTTAAAGAAATATCAATCAATGATGTAACTTTGGCCATTAGACTTATCTTAGGATTGAAAATGCTTGATCGAACATACTGTATTTAAAATATAGCATGGTGTACATTAGGGGTGCTACTTATACCTGCTTAGTACCGAAAGTGCCGAAAGTGGGCGTGGCCTGTAACTTTTGTCTGTTGTCTTTGTCTTTTGCTAGTTAAAGATAAAACCTGGCACTGATGTATATACTGTACACACTAATATTTGCACTTCTGGTAGATGCTAAAGTGCATTTCTTGACTCAGTACAATAAAGTCGTACCTGCCTGCCTACCCGCTTACCTGCCACACAGTGACCTAAGAATCATTCAAGCATAAAACAACATCTAATTTAGGGCTTGAACCAGTGAGAAACAGGTGCAGATGATTAGTACTGTATACGTACAGTAGGATGCTGAATGCTGAGTGGTTGTAACAGACGAGAGGGGAAACGAGGTTGCTGCTGAGGTTGTTACAAAAACAACCAATTTTCCTAATCTTTATGCACTTTGCAGCCTGTCACAGTAAAACATCTGTTCCCATTTCTGTAATTTAAACTACATCATTTTATTTAGATAATTAATATGAAAAAATGAGGGGAGAATCAAGACTTTTGCACAGTACTGTACATGATTTGCATCAATAATAGGTAATAATTAGCATTTAGATTTAATCAGCAATTTTGTTTGTATGTGCCTGTTATATTTTCGAGCAAATTTTGTTCAAAAAATGCAAACAAACAAGTTTAATTTAACCCATCGTAACCCTGACCGGGCAGTTACTAAGCAAGAATTGTATAAATGCGGCTGTTCAAAGAGAAAAAAAAACAATAACAGTATTTAGAAAATATTATGTGGATTAACACCTTCATATTCAATATCATTCCTAGTGTACAGTAACTGTTTGCTTGATTGAACAAAAAACATCAACTAGAGCTATATTAAATTAGTGCTAGACTAAGCAATCATTCCATAAACATACTGAATGCAATCTCGGAGTGTGACCCATTTCACACTGTGTCTTTCTGAGGCTTTTTTACTCTGCCAAAAAAAAAAAAAAGCTAAATCAGTCCCGGTGTACACCCCTCTCCACTGTCCTGAATTTGCATACAAGCTCGGCTGTATTGTTTGGTTTGTTAATCACGTGCATGGCCAAGATGACAGAAAAGTGGTTCAGGGGAGAGAAAACAGAACTGCCCTCGCACTCCTCCATCCTCCCCTCTCCTCCCCTCTCCTTTTCTTCAGCCTGCTGTGATTGAGGTCAGACAGCCGCTTCCTCTCTGGCCAGCTAATGTGATTGCATCGGAGCAATCCCCCTAAACTGCATCCAGCTCTGATCTGCATAGTAATTGGCTGTGCTCTCCTTGGATGTGACCTTGGTAAGGTGCTCAGTCACTTTATCCTACAAACCGCCAATCACTTCAAGGTGCTTTAGCTTTCTCTATTTTCTTCCTTCTCGGTTGTATATAACATGGTGGACAGTAAGATACATCTCAATAAGCTGCAGCACAACAGAAAAAGTAGTTTGGGCACTTGGGGCACAGATATACTGTACCAGGTGAGTGGGCCTCCATGACACCCTGGACATTCCCCCTTAACTGTTTACTTTATACATTTTTTTTTCCATTGCCATAACACATTATTGGTGCAGATTTTATTGTTTTTTTATGTTATACATCTAATACAGAAAACGTGTGTGTCAAAGAAGCTACTTCTAAAGTTTATGCCACATCTAAGCGACCAATCCTTCTTACCTAAAAAATTGTTAACTTCAGTCGTTTTGGAGAGATGCCCCCAAAATGGCCATTTTTCAGTGATATACTGTCTTGTTTCAAACACTAATCATCTAAAATGCACATTATTCATATTTCTTTATTGGTTTCAGCTTCTAGAAGCATATGACCTGTAAAAATTGTTGCTTAAATTAAAGCATTCTGGTTTTTGGTAAAAGTTTTAAAAAATCAAAAGAATCTGTAGTGTCCGTAACCATGTCAAATTCATGTTGGAATATCTTAATTTTTCAGTTTAGAATAATACACCTTTTCAGCTTTTGTACTGTATACATTTCAAGTGAAATGTAATTTGGCCAAGTTTCATCTGAATGACCGTTAAGTTCATTGAAAGATTTTAATTCAGAAAAGTTACAGACACTACATAAAAGGTAATGAATGTGTCATTAGCAAATGTGTTTTTTTATCTGATAGAAATATAAATGTGTATGCATATTTACAAAAAATGAAGCATGGATCAGGAGTATTAAAAAAAAAAAAAGAAAAAGAAACTTAATCCCCAATACCATATTTTGCCCATCTTGTTTTTTTCCCCCAACATACATTTAAACTCCTCTTGCAGATCATTAATCTCATTTAGATTTTAATTTACTCACAAATACTTAATCATTAAAAAATAAATAAATAAAAATAAAATGAGACAAAAATGATTCGATTTCCCACAGTGCTGTTATGTTCTTGACCCTCATTTTAGAAATTTCTGGATACAAGACAAATCACAGTTTTATACCATCTCAATATGTGTGTTTTAATAAATTTTTGTTTCCATACTAACAGCTAAGAATACTGGAACTTTTATGGTGGACAGAGAACATTATTTTCTGCTATAACGATAAACAAATCAAACTGTTTATTTATTAAATCTCAAAGTATAATCACTGACCACTGGCCTCCAAGATCCCTAGTTGGACTAGACGGATGGATATTTTATATATATATATATATATATATATATATATATATATATCAGGGCTTGACATTGGCACCCGCCCACCCGCCAAA
>JAQMYG010000020.1:15704537-15723949 GCA_030014215.1 Clariallabes teugelsi
GTAGAAAATAAATCACTAAACAAAAACAAAGAAATTTGCAAGTGTTCTAAAACTTTTGAACGGTAGTGTATATATATCAGTATAAACATGTCTTTGAAAACAGTTAAAGCAACCATGTACAACCCAACAAGTGAGGCTTTTCTTTTAAATATACTAAGAACAAACCTTTAATAGAGTCTAAAGTTCATACTATGTTCCCTTGAAGCCACAAGCACAGCTTGACCCAAAATCATGGGAAGGCATGGAGCAAGACTCGACTCTGACCTGACACCCGATGGCGGAGTGAACTGAACCTGCTGCCTGTCGTCAAACATGAATTCCCTAATGGTAAAAATGTAAACAAGCAAAACATGGTTTCTTTGCTGTACTAACTCTCAGGTTTTATCCTGATATTCCGGTATTCTTAAACCATAATCCATTCATTCTACCATAAGGATATGGTTTTTATTTGTTTGTTTGTTTGTTTGTTTGTTTGTTTGTTTGTTTGTTTGTTTACAAAGATTCGTTGCACTCCTGTAAGGCTCAGGATATGGGTGTCCAATGTCTCCAAATGCTCAGAAAGTAAATGTAAAAGTAAAGTGCTACCTGTAAGGTGGAGAGAAAACAAAATACTGTATTACACTTCTAGGCAGTGAGTTTATCTGATTACGAGCCAGCTTCCTGAGAAACATCTTGCAATCATTACAAAGCGAGTGTAAAGTGTGATGCCAGTTCTAACACTCCGTGATCATCCTGTGATGCTTGTGTGTCTTTAGCTTAGCAGATGAGTGATCAGACTCCAAGAGGGACCCATTTGATCGAAACAAATCAATGCTCGTCTCGGATTTAAAAAAAAAAAAAACCTTTGGCAAATGAATGGGTACAAACACCACACCATGGGGAGGACAAATAACTGAACACAAATTATACAAGAATTAGAATATATCGTTTTAGAAGTGTGATAAAATTCCGTTTGCTTGAGCGACCCGAAGCAAAGAAAACTTTCCACTCCTCCTTGTGTCTAGTATATGGCGTGATGCACCCATGCATCACTGTTTTTATGTCTCCCTGTTCATCTGTGCATGAGCACGAACATAAAATTACAACCGTGAGTGCCACCCATCTCCAGGTTAAAGATACAGTAGCAGCTATAAAAAAAAACCGTGGGTGTGGGTGTGTGAAAGATAGACACATTCTGAAAAGATACTCGGTGCATTCGAATCGTTTTTTTTTTTTCGTTTTTTTTTCTCTCGAGTCCAACAAAACGTGCGGAAGGAGCGAGTAAAATCCGGTGGGCAGAAGATGAGCCAAGCAGGGGAGCCGCGTTGCGCCAGCAACTGACAAAATAACTGCAGATAATTAGAACCTTTTGTAGCGTGAGCGTATTTCAACAAAGACACCTGCATTTCCTGCGGAGGGGAACGACACACATGCCGTGATTGTCATTTTTAATCTGCTCCTCCCGCGGCGTCCGCCGCCGCTCTCCAGGAGGCCACGGGGGCCCCTGAACGCTGCCGATGAAAATTCACCCGGTGCTCCTCAGTGGCCTGGAACCCCCCCGCTGCAGCGTTTAATCGCCGCCTTCCCATGGAGTCCACATCGACGATTGAGGAGCGCAGGGGGAGAATTTGCGGAGGTCAGCAGTTAACATGGGATTTGAATAAATGTTCAATTTCCCTTACCAACTGAAATTAGCTTTAAATGGTCCTTAAAGAGACCATAATGAGACAAATTGACCAACACCACCATGAATATTTACATCACATTTAGCCCCCTTTTTTTCTTTCAATCTATTTCATTTTCCGAAAGATTTTTATTCGGAATAATCGTAATCCAGGGATGCATTAGTGTAAGAATGATTATATGTGAAGAAAGGTATAGTTGTGTACAGTAAGTATAATCCAATTAATAACTTTTTTTTATTAATAAATGATCCAATATGTTCCATTATAGAATTTTTTTGGAGATGTTCAGGTCTTCCACTCCATAGTGTTTGAGGTTTTGCAACATTTATAGACTAGTTTTTTTAAGAACTACCTAACCTCAGACTGCAATCTTTTTAAAGCATTCTTGCTTTAAAAATAAACAACTTCCTGTAGGAAACTGTTAAACAGGCATTACCGAAAACTATTCATTTCCAGCGATAACCATTTCCTTTTAAAATTGCACAATCGTGTCATAAAAATAATAAAAGCTCAGACAGGGAGGAGTCAGACGAATCGTTCAGAACATACAGTAGATGATCTTTACGCATCGTATTCTCTCGAAATATGGAAGAACATGAATGCAAAAAGGATAACATGGCAGGTTGCGAAGGTAACATCGGAGTACGCGTGGTGGAAAGTTTTCTCCTAGGTGTTCGCCGGCTGTGCTTTATCCCCACAAGCTCATCAGTTCAGGGAAATCACCGAGCCTGGCTCACTTTCATCTCACCTCCTGAATGGAGCTGCGCGTCTGATCGCCTGTGCCAATTTGCCAGCTCATGTGGCACCCATCCCATCAGACCTGGGCATTGTGCCGCCTGCATTCTGGCATTGCGTTTCAAATTATTTTCATCCCTCTCTCTCTCTCTCTCTCTCTCGCCCTCCTTCCATCCTTTCCACCTAACCCTGATTCTACCCCCACCCCAAAAAAAAAATGCATGGATATGCACGGCTGATTCCGAAAGCCTGGCTCTCGCATTGTCAGGATCGTTTTGGCTCGATGCCAAACCTATTATATTGATCTCTCTTTTCTGCGCACTTGAATGGCCCCAGACAATGCAGATTTCGAGCAGAACATATTAAGCAAATAACACGAGCTTAGAGGCACGCACTCGGAGACTGATGTTGTTAATATCAACGCCTGGGCCTATAACTCGTCATTTCGATACTCTCAGGGCAATCAAGCAGCCTTTTTTTCTTTCTCCCATACCGCATATGCCACTCAGTTCTCAGGTTTTCTTTCTAAATCATGTCATGGTACTTAATAAACTCGGTGTAATTACGTTACGGAATATTTCCATGCTGGTTGCGGGGGTTATAATGGGTCGGTCGGCTTTAATGACACTTATCGGCCCCTATCTGAGAGCGGCTCCGTGGGGTATCCCGCCTGGCACGCGACTACAACCTCCGGCTCCGGCTGGCACGCTCAGCTCTTCGGCATCTCCCAAAGCCAATATGAGAACAGTCAGCTGTTTGAACCGGCTGGGTACAATACGTCTGCTAATGAGCACATCTATGAAATGATTCTACATTTCCTGAGAGAGGAATCAGGATAAACATTTAAATGATAATCCTCCAAGGATTTCGAGAGCCGTGGCCAGCATACCATGGAAAACCGGCATGTGCCAGGGAAATGACAAAGTGCACGATTCCTCTTACATCTGTAGCAAGCATAATGCCTAGTGAGGTGCCGCATATGTCCCGGGTGTAGACAGACACAAGTCCTTTTTAAGTCTTCCTAAACACTGTGGGTCGAAACACAAAATCAGTCATCTGTGTATTACCATAAAAAAACATGCAACCTGTGTTCAGATGTTTCGAGAATTACAATTTTATTCGACAGAACAATATGTCATGGTATGGGTGATAATCCCCTGCCAGAACTATATACAACCTCGTCAGATACCTTTGACTTTTTATTAACACAATGCTCACTGTGGACATTCTGGGATGGCGAGACACCAACATCTATGGTTTAGCATTTATCCTGGTTGACCCCTTGCTCCTTTTCAGCTAAAACTTGTGTTATTTCCTTTTTCCTGCCTGCTAGGACTAGCAATATTGTCACCTCCTTAGTGGTGTCAAGTGACAGTTCCTGTGAACACTTTGTGTGACTGGCAGGTACTGTAGAAACACATCCAAAGTGCAAAACAAAAGTCAGGGTCAAGAAACAGGGCCTTGCTCAAAGGCCCTGCAGTGTCAGCTTTACAGTGCTTGGGCTTGAACTCTCCAAGTTCAGTTCAGAAGCCCAATGTCTTAACTGCTGAATTCATGTCCTCAGTGGAGCAGGAAGGCAGAGCGATGTCCAAAGCAGAGCCGAGTAGTGTCCTTGGCAGAGCAGGAAAATAAAGTGAGGTCCGTGGCAAGGCAGTGAGCCATAATGGCATCCTTGGCAGGCCAGAGGGATAGTGGCGCATCCTCAGCCATAGACTAAGGAAGGGGACCATTCTTAGTGTGAGGCCTAGACAGGCACAGTCTTGTCAGGAGCCCACCTCCAAAAATTCAACCAAGGGGCTTATCGCTCAGATCATTCCAGGGTTCCATTAAGCTTTCCAAATTTACTTGTGTCTATGGTAATAGTAAGGAATACAGTCAATCAGCAACAATTGATTACTAGAGTGGATACTTTTATAAAAAAAATTTTTAAAAGACTGCCAACTAAAAAAAATTGTATTGCAAAACAACGGTCAAAGTCAAGAAACAGCCATCAAGCAACAAAGATGTCATCATGATCGTATAGTGGTCAGTACTCTGCATTGTGGCCACAGCAACCCTGGGTTTGAAGCTGGGTCACGACAAAGTCTTAGGGCCTTAGGGCAGTGGTGGTTCGAACAGATAAAACAATAGGCTACTAATCGGAAGGTCAAAGTACCGCCATGTTTCCATTGCTGAGCCCTTGAGCAAATCCTATCTACTCCAAGGGTGCTGTATCCTGGCTGAACCTGCGCTCTGACCCCAGCTTCCTAACTGGGATATGCGAAAAAATCATTTCGATGTGCTCTAAGGCAAATGAGACATTGAATCGTATCTCTTAACAAGGCAAGAATCATAAAATAAGAAAACAAATGTGCATCAATGAAGAAGCAGCAAACATAAATTAACTTTTTTTTGGTGTTGAACTTTGTGAAGTCCTTGTGCTGTGAAAGTGCTTATATACTTTGTATATACTCTGTGACTAATCCAGTATTTGTGATTCTTTAATTGAATGTTTTAATTGGAATTTCAGTACATCACATGACAGCATGCACACAAACATGCACACACATTCACACTTAGAGCCAATTTAGAGTAGCCAAACCGCTTACCTGCATTTTTGAACAGATGGACGAACTTGAACTTTGAACTTGAAAGAAGCCATCACAGACAGAGGAAACCAGTACAAAATTCCACCCAGTATCTCAGGATAATTAAAATTGTGTCGCCTTGCACCTCTAGGGTCCAGGTTCGATTCCCGCCTCGGCTCTCTATGTGCATGAAGTTTGCATGTTCTCAGATTAGGCTAACTGGCCTTCCCAGATTGCCCGTAGTATGTGCGTGTGTGTGTGTGTTTGTGCCCTCTGATGGATTGGCACCCAGTCCAGGGTGTACTTTGCCTAAGGATAGTCTCAAATTACACTATGGGCAATTTGGGAACGCGAATTAGCCTAATCTACGTGTCTTTGGACCGTGGGAGGAAACCCACCAAGCATGGAGAGAATATGCAATCTCCATGCACACAGACCTGATGTGGGAATCAAACCAAGGACCTGGAGGTGCAAGGCGACAGTGCTAACCACTACACCACTGTGCCACCGTATATATAAAGACTTTTTTCCCCTCTTCCTTGTCTGGGATAACATGCCTTGCTAGTGACTTGAAACAGCTAATCAGTTTGGTAATGTTTAAAACAAGTTCTGCCCCAGCCATGTCCAGAGCACACGCTCAATGTTCTTGTCAGCTAAAGGGCAAATGAGAACGACATAAGTCATAGTGATGAGTATGAACCGCGCAGCTAAGTGTTCGCCGCTTCATATCCATTATCTATTTGATTTAAAGTACAATGGCACTCATTAAGGAACCACAGCGTTTACATTTTCCTCCACATATAATCGGCATAATGGATTTGTCAGTTGATTTATCCTAGCATTTACCAATCATGCCCTCATTATACGACAGCGCTCAAACCGGTCAACGCTTTCTCGTCTCCATACATGAAACTGGATGCACATGAATCTGATTTTAATACTGAATTCATTTGTAACGCCACCAGCGCCCTATTCGCTCCGCAGACATTAGAGAGACCCTGGGGAGCCCTATCACACTTCTATATGCAAATGGACTTACACCTGGGCAGCGGTGCAGGCATGCTGGGAACTCATTTATGTAAATCTGATCTGACGAATTCACACATTCACATGGACTTGCCAGCAGCTTTTTTGTCAAAGGGACACAATATTCCTGTTGGGGTGGCTATGTGTGAGAGAAAGACACACAAATGCAAAGGAATACTTAAAGAATTTTGTTTTTTTTAAAGGGAAACCGTGGGAAATGCATCATGTCACTCCCCAGCTTTGCTAACATCACACATGACATCTCATGTACACCCATCTTGGGGACGAGGAGATTCGTTAACATCACTGTATAAAACTTTCACGTGATGCATTTGTGCTGTCATCAGTTAATACTCCAGAATGTGAACACAGCAGCTAATGAACAGAAAATGTACAGGCTCATAGCTACCAGAAATTCTGCTTACTACAATACAGAAATCACAACCTTTATCACACATCGTTATTCCTAGCCTTTTTCATCCCCTGCTCTTAAAATGGTCCTTTGGATACTGGACAGACACAATAAAAAGTTAGCAACCTTAGACCCTTTAGCTCAAGTTTTTTTTTTTTTTTCTGCATGCTTGCAGCACTTTTGTACGTATGTCATCGCCACTTCACTGCACTTAGTTTGCCTCCTGCTAGCTAGATAGCCTTGTTACCATAGACAATATCAGTAGCACTTCACGATGCTGATTAGCATCTTTTGGGTAACGAGGCATGAGCTAAGCAGAAACAAATGATTTGTACCAGTAATGGACGCACTTTCAACAAGAAATGTACATCATGTCATCATAAACAACACTTTGTCTTCTTTTGCTTCTAATTTGCTTTTGAACCATCCATGCTTTACTCACAGGTAAAGCTAATTAGCTTATAGCACAAGGCTGAATCCAAATCCATTTCTGTCCCCTGATCAAGAGCACTACCTGGTGTCCAGAACAAGGGATTGTACACCCTACATACTGTAACACACACTAGCTATTCAATTAGCTTTTTAAAACTATTTGGGATTCCGGCTAGCTAGCTAGGTAGCTAAATAAGTCTCATCGTCTATACGGTTTTATCTTGTATATAGCGGTTGGCAGCTCTGCCAGTCCCAGATGGACGTGCATTTAAATCCTTCTTCAATCCTGTTGTATGAAAGTAATATCAGACTAAAGGTCATGCTGTTGTACTAAACATCTGTACAGCTGTAATATTTTCCATACTAGAGCTGCCAATGGTCGCATCACAGCCATGCTGATATTCATTACGACAGCATATTAAATCTCATAAGTAATTGCTTAAGTGTTGATGCAATGTTCTTCAGTGGCTAATACACTGACAATTTAAATACATGTAAAAGTTTATTGACAAAAAAATGTACGACTGCTTACCTGATTATGCTTTTTTCCCTTTTCTGGCACTGGTTAGAATGAATATGTAAAGAGCAAGCATGTATGCAGCAAAGTGCTAATAATATTTCTCAAAAACAACGTCACTGAGCGTTGAAGTGATCACCATTACCATGCTTTAATCACTTTTCTCCACGGGGTTGACACTATCCCTTTGGGTGTTAATAATGTGTTGAAGGGTTAATAACACAATTTGTGTCATTTCAAACATCATTCAGACCAACAATTTGAACCTTCTGATTCAGCAATTTTATCGCCGATCAGAAAACAATCACAATTCATTTAATCCAGTCTCTGATTAGCCGGTTTTGTGTCACATGTGTCATGCTGTGCCAATCAGAGGGAGCACAAAGCGGCTATGTCAAGAGAGCGCATGCACACAGGAGAGTGTTTAAGGCTTGGTTCGAACCGCGGGCAAATCCGATTTGTTTCACAAACGCTACAGTATCTTTAGGGCTGACTGTCCACACTTTCATTTGAAAACCACCAGATCTAATTTGACTCTGTTCAGACTGGCAGCCCAAATCTGACACATTGTCATTCAACTATCTGCATTGGTTGTGGTTTTAATGACAGCTTATCCTCTCATGAAGCACAATAATTCCTGTTTCAGTACGTTCACTACCCTCACACTTTGCCTGTACTGATGCACCCCCCTTGCCCCCCACCACCGCCCTCCCAAAGTGCCTTCAGACATTTCACTTCCGCTGTCCAGGGACTATTGTCGTCCTTTTCCATACTACAGTTATGCTAGTCCCTATGCTAGGAATCGCATGGAAAATTCAAGTGCACGGCTTTCACATACTTAATAACAGAAAGAGCAACAAAAAAAATGACCCAATAAAGCATAGCAACTTAACTTTCTGGGTCCATGTTCAATACCACATCATTGTGTGGACTTGAACTTCAGTGTCGCGTTGCACATCACATAATGGACAATTTGAAATCCAATACATTTACATTATGGCATTTGGCAGACACCCTTATCCAGCTGATGTACATTTTAATCTCATTACACAGCTGAGCATTTGAAGGTTAAGGGCCTTCCTTAAGGGCCCTACAGTGGCCAAACATACGTTTGTGCTATATGTATTAGTGTACTGTACACATATAGTATTTGGCAAGTGCCACAAAATGTCAAGTTCACAAGACTTACTTTCTATTATCTTATTTGCATATCAAATAAACGTGTGATTCCTTTTGTAATATTTTATGTCACAATACATAAATTTTTTTTGCACATTTAAAAAATGAGTGAATAAATGATTGTGTGTGAATGCATGAATGCAGTGTAGATAATATGCGAGGAAGTGTGTGGGGATGTGTGACTGGTGAAAGTGAGTAAGATCTGGAGTAAGTGAAAGAGAGAAAATGAGAAAATGAGGGAAAGCGAGTGAGTGAAAGAGTGTGAGCGAACAGACTGACAGTTTCACTGACTGACTAGACTAACTGATTGACAATTATTGGGCGGCTGATGCCTCTCACTGCGTGTAAAAAATGAGAGCTGGGAGTAAATGTGTTAAAGCGGTGGGTTGTAAATGAGGACAAAACAAATCATCACCACTCGCAGCTGGAGCGCCACCCGACTGGGCCGCACTCCGGCGAAAAACATCGCACAGGAAATCTTTCTTTAGAATAAACAACCCCTCACAGCAGACAATGGGCAAAATTAATGTGCAAATGTATGCAAGAAATTAAAAAGGCAGAATTAAGCAGGCAAATGAGGTAGCTACACTCGAAACGTTGGAATTATGAATAATTACACTAAATTTCCCGCTCCTAATATGACTTTTTGGGGTGTAAACAAAAGCTTAATTGTGGAAATTTGGAGGTGAATATTGCAGAGCGCTGGCAATTGTTACTAACAGAGGCACAGTTTATAATGTGATGATCTGCCTTAATCTTACTTATGAAGCCCTGGAAGTTAAGGTCATCTCATAGTGCATAATGAGCAACTGAAAATCACACAACAACATTCAGAGGAATACTAACAAGCCAAAGTCACTTGCATTGTAGATGTTTACAATTTTTCCTAGATGCTTGATCACATGACTTTGCAGTCATGAGAACAGTTTGATTGCCAAAAATCTCTAATGAGAGACAGTAAGTGTGTGGGTGGGACGAATAATGGTGATCAGGGATTGGCCACCAGGAGCAGTTGTGTCAGAGATTGTTTGTTCACTGGTTTTTCTCTGATTAGTTAATTTTATGCAGCATCCTGAGGTGTGGAAACACTGTAAGAAGTTAAATCTGCAGGCAAACTATACACAAGTTCTCGAATTCTCTTGAATCTCTCTTATTGGAAGTAAGGATGTTCAGTGATCGGTTGTTAAGAAGAATAGAGACCAGTGGTTGGTCATTGGGAAGAGAGGTGATCAGTGATTGGTTGGTGAGAACAATGGTGATCAGTGATTGGTTGGTGGGAACAGTAGTGATCAGTGATTGGTTGGTGAGAACAATGGAGATCAGTGATTGGTTGATGGGAACAATGGAGATCAGTGATTGGTTGGTGGGAACAATGGTGATCAGTGATTGGTTGGTGGGAACAATGGAGATCAGTGATTGGTTGGTGGAAACAATGGTGATCAGGGATTGGTTGGTGGGAACAATGGTGATCAGTGATTAGTTGACACACTGGTGGTGACCTGGGATGTGAGTTGGAGTAGCGTATTAAGACATCACAACACATACTCAGAGGTCTAGTGGAGGCCAGGCCTTAATGCGTCAGGGCTGTTAGGTGTGAAGCCTAGTTCTCACTCACACACTCATCGTCTATACCACTTTAACCTGTACACAGGGTCGCGGGGGGGGTAGTAGCCTGGAGCCTATCCCAGGAGACTTAGAGCACAAGACAAGGTACACCATGCAGGCAATTTGGGGAACGCCAATTAGCCCAACCTGCAGGTCTTTGGATTGAAAACTTTGGAGAAAACTGGAGTACCCGGAGGAAACCCAACAAGCACAGGGAGAACATGCAAACTCCATGCATACAGAGACCCTGGAGGTGCAAGGCAACAATGCTTACCACTAAGTCACCATGCCGCCAAGCCTAATTCTAAATAATATAAAAATAATACAATTTAAAACAAATACTATTTTCAGGAAAGAAACAAATTGCCTGCCAACAGTAACAGATAATAACCTCTGACTGAGCTTGTCTGGGTAGTATGGGGTGTGGTAACCCACCGACGGGACAGCTCGAACGCGGTTCCTCAAATCCTCAAAGCAACAACCTAGAGCCTTAGCTGCCACACCCACTAAAAGACAAATTCAATGCTGAAGTTAGAAAATAACCTAAGATTTCAGCTTCATCATAGTCTCATAATGAGATTTAATTTCATTGTATTTATAAATGATTTTCTAGGCTACCTTCTTTGGAAATGATGTTTGTATAGTGATACTTACAGTCGTTACAAACTGCACCTGGAAAGGTTTGAAGACATTTGAAGACACTTTCACCACCAAGTCGCTGGAAAATTACAGGAGTTTAAATAGAAGTTTTAAATAGTTTAAATAATATTATAAAAGCTGTTGTTATGAAATTGTTTCGAAAACTTTTGGATCTGTCCTGCTTTGACTTAAGGCCTACCTCAAGGGCATAGCAGTTTTTTCATTAAAAAAAGGTGTTTTTTGTTCCCTTTAACTTTGATTACTTTGTGGATACCAGTGGTATGTTAGCTACAGCAGAGTGATCAACCCTGATTGAACTCAATTCTCCATGAAGGTAATGTTTATTACTTTTTTTTTTTTTTTTAAAGAAATGCTTTACATAGCCAGCATAATGTCTATAACAAGCCATTATATCGACGTCTACAAGCCTAATAGTTTTTTACCTTAATACAACTATTTTTGTGATCACAGCGAAAAGTAAAGATGTGAACTCTCAAGAAAAGCTTGTTTTTCTCCAGACGTCAGGACACTCATCAGAGCCGCATTTTCAATCAGGAGCAGTAAAAAGCCGAGCGGAGACGCCTCGCCTTGGGCTCTGATCGAGCACGTCGGCTAACAAAGTCGTCATGGCTAATGCAGACGTCTGAGGAGGGAGCAGGAGAGTGAACATTAAAAGAAAAGAGGAAAAGGAAAGCAGGTCTCTCCTTCGTTCTCCTTGGATGAGGAAAGGAAGGTGTCGCGGAGCCCTCGGGAGAGTGAGAGGCGTCGTGCTGTTTGACAGGGCTTAGAAGTCGTTACAGCGCATCAGACTGGAAGAGAGATGAAGCCGTTTTCATATCCACACTCAAACACTAACACGCACCGGGGCTCCGCTGAGAATTCCTCATTATTACATATGAGGGGGGAAAAAAAACATAGTTGCATTAGCATTTAGTTAACTTCACGTTCTATTCAGGTACTCAGTAGGATGTCCCTCTTGACCCAGACGGGCAGGTCTGGTTTAACTAGACAAATGCATAATTTTGTTTCAGATCCCTAAAATGTCATTAAAGGCATAAGCCGGATTTTTATTATTATTATTATTATTATTATTATGGAAATAATATGAAACCGAAAACTTTAAAGTTGATGATGATGATCACAGCGGCAGGTTTGTTTGCAGAGACGGCAGTCGTAAGTTAAATTTGATTTCAGATTTCATAGTTATTAACATTTTTATTTCAACTATTTGCTTTCTGGGTCGAGATGAGCTAAAATGTCATGCTTTATTATTTTCCAAAAATATTTAGGCTCAAAAATAAGTTCTGCTTATTTTAAAATGTACATAAAAATTATGAGGAAGCTTCAAACATTTTGGCATTCTGTGCTTTTGTGGAAACAAAAAATGTTCTCAGGTGAGTAAAAAAAAAAAAAAAGAGGGATGAAGGAGGGTTTAAAAAAATCAGAAAACACAAGTTGATAAAGTTTTTTTTTTATTGTTTAGTTTTTGTTTGATTGTTTTGTTTTTGTTTGATTGTTTTGTTTTTTGTTTGTTTTTTAATTGAAGAAAAAGTACAGTACAGAAAACAGCGCAGCAGACAGAAAGCATGAGAAGAGACATGGTCAGACCGTTCGTGTAATAATAGAGCTAATATAAATGGAGCCTGAACAGAAATGGAATTTGTTAACTGTTATTTGAATAGTAAATGTAATTTTCTCCAGGTTTAAATTTTACATTTAGGCATTTGGCAGATGCTCTTATCCAGAGCGGCTTACCTTTTTATCTCATTATACATCTGAGCAGTTGAGGGCCTTGCTCAAGGGCCCAACAGTGGCAACCTGGTGGTTGTGGGGTTTGAACCTGGGATCTTCCGAACCATAGTCCAATGCCTTAACCACTGAGCTACTCCTGGCTCCAATGCTTCCAAAAAGTTCATGGTGACGTTATAAATCTGACTTTAAAAATAATTGTGTCAGTTTCAGTTTTCAATGTTTTTTTTTTTTTTAATGTTTTAAATGTTTTTGTATTTTATTGTTTTGTTTTTTGTTTGTTTTTTAATTGAAGTTTTTTTTATTTTTTTTTTATATTAAGGCTGGTCATTAGTGTGCTTCTTCAGTCTTGCATTTTCAGCTTTCACTAATTTTATCCTAGTCAGGGTCGCCATGGAAATCCAGGAAGACTGGGTGTGATTCGGGAATACACCCTGGATGACACACCGGTCCATCACAACGTACCATTTCCAATGGAGTATAAACAAGCCAGTCCACCCACTGCTGTGTTTTTGGGAGGTGGGAGAAAAGCCAGAGAATACATTCAGAGATCATGAGAAACTGCTCAGACAGTAACGTCCCACTGTCCCACAGTCTGAAAATAAAATACAGCAGTCACGCCTTGACTCCAAGAACCTGAAGCTGCTCCAGGTTCCAGGTTCCCATATTTATCCACTATAAAGTACATTCAAGAGTCCACGTACATCGTCGCTGTATCTGACAGCGTATACTGTACATTAGCGAGACCATCATTACAGAGCCACTCAGCTGGATTCCTTAGAGATCGTGCACAATTATCATTTTTATATCACCTCTGCGCTAAGCCGGTCTCTGTTTAATGCACTGACTCGTTGTTTGGCGTGACAGACTCGCCTGCTGATGTGAGCGCGGGGAACGGATCGAGAAGAAGCCAATTTAGCACCTGCGTCACCGCCGATCAGATCTATGCAGAGGGAAAAGGGACAAAGGCGAGCTCTGACCCTAATCGCTCATTAACCGGCTCACAAGATATCCACTGGAGTAGCATGGAGGAAACATTTCTTAAACAGGTTTACAGTTTCATGGAGTAATAGAAATGAAAACGGCTGGAAATGAGAAAAAAATAAAACATTAAAATCTGTTTCCGTTGTGCGAAACGTACAAAACAGTTCACATAGGAGGGTTTCCCTTATAAAGGAGAGTAGAACTTCTTTAGAAAGAATAAAACAATGAACTGATTGTCAAGTCAGTTTTTATGGACTGAGAACAATTGCACTCATTTTGCACGAGTGTTGAACGAATAAAAAAATAAATAAAAAAACGCCAGTGTTTTTTGTTCGGTCGATATGCTTTTATATAAAAAATAATAATAATGTAAAAGCATGCCCAGGATATACAGTACAGGATGTGCTGTCTTTATTGTTCACGTCTTTGAAATCTTTGAAATAAACAATGACTAGGGTTAAGATTCTGTCCCATCCAATGTCCTCTGTGAGGAAAAAATTGCTTTCTGTTGACTTTAAATTGGGTGGAACGATGGTGTAGTGGTTAGCATTGTCGCCTTGCATGTCCAGGGTCCAGGTTCGATTCCTGACCAGGGTTGATTCCTGTCTCTGTGTGTATAAAGTTTGCATGTTCCCCCTGTCCCCCTGGGTTTCCTCCCACAGTCCAAAGACTTGCAGATTAGGCTAATTGGCATTCCCAAATTGCCTGTAGTGAGTGTGTGTGATGGATTGGCACCCTGTCCAGGGTGTACCCAGCCTCGTGGTATGGGCTCCAGGCCCGCTCTGACCCTGAATACAAGATAAAGCAGTATAGTGAATGAGTGACTTTAAATTGATAATGCTATTGTTTTAATGTAATATGTAATTTTTTATTGTAATAAGAGACGAGAATTACTCTTACATTAACATTGATAAACTATTAAATACAGTAAACTGGTGACAAGATCGTGGGCACCCGAGGCTCCCCCATGTCCACATGGACCAAAGGCCAGTTCGTCTAGAATTTTTATTTTTTATAAATCACTGAAAAAAGTACATTCTGGCCATGATAGAAAGTCACCAGAACACTCAGTGCACCACAGCCCACCGCACATGGGGCTTAGCAGGCAAAGAGCCCAGGACTGCCGAGCCAGCATCCAAACTCCCCAGAGGAGCCATGGAACATACCAGACAAACACATTCAATCCACCCCACAGCACCCAAAGGTTCCTCTGTCGACGTCAAAACATGCCAGTATTTAAGGGAAACGCTGCATCTTTCAGTATAAAATCCTGATTCTAAATAGCATTCGACCTTATCCACAGCAACTTACATTTTTATAGTACATTTGAGAAGTGCAGGGAGTCCAGCATTGGCTACTTAGCGGTGGTGGGGTTTGAACCTGTGATCTTCTGATTGCTAGGCCAAAGCCTTAACCAGTGAACTACCCTTCAGCATGTTCCTGAACTGGACTCCATATTAACTTGAACACATCTCCTATTATATTCAACTTCCAGCCTCCTAACACACAGTATGATGCAGATCAATCCCTATCTGTTATCACCCAAATGAGGATGGGTTCCCTGTTGAGTCTGGTTCCTTTCATCTCAGGAAGTTCTTCCTCGTCACTGTCGCCGTCGTCCTCGGCTTGCTCATCAGGGACAATCATGTCTCATTTCAATCCTATGTCTATATCTCTAGTTCCTTGGAATCTGTGAATATATATTCACATACAGTACAGTATGTAGTTAAGATTTTTTTTTTCCCACAAAAAAATAAGAATAAAATAATTAACATGAAGTAACAAAAGCAGCTGAATCGTACTCGTGCACTAGTATAAAGCAGCGCTGTTTATGTCCTGGTTTGTTCAAGACATCACAATAGACTAAATGTAGGAATTATAACAAGCATGTGATCTTACTGAGTTTCACACACACGCACACACACACACACACATCCCTAAATAAAAGGCACAAAAAGCCTTTCTCATAACTGTAAATCCAAGTTATCCTGCGGTTCTCATCTCATCGTACAATAAAGAGACATGAACTTCAGAGCCGATATGCGATCTTTCTGTTTTTCCATCTTGACGCCAGGAGTCCGGAGAGAAAGAGAGAGCGAGAGAGAGAGAGACGAACTCCTAACAGCACGCCGCGTCATGTCAAGGCGTACGAAACAGCTTCGTCTTACAATGGACCTAAGCAGGGGGAACATCTGTCAAAAAGGACACTTGTGAGTTCATTAGTGCCGAATGAACAAATGAACAGATTGATGGAGGGTTAGATGCTGGAAGTGACGGCAGAGCCTCTACTTTGCATTGCATCACCATATTGGCACAGTGGGAATCTCAGCCAAGTGATAGAGTTTCCTGTAAAAGACTGAGCCGCTCATTTTCACCTCCCCCTCCTTCCTCCAGGAACCGAAGTGGGGGAGGAAAGAAAACATGAAGTGAAAACTTTTTAAGAGGAGACTGGCAATTAGCACAGTGTTAATGAACCCTGTCGCATTGTCTGATCAAGAGGCCCGCGCTAATTACGAGCAAAATGTCTCAGTCCTTCTGCCACTGTGTACTGAAAACACACATCTTTTTTTTTTTTTTCCTTTTTCTTTTTCTTTTCTTTCAAAGACACAACAGAAAAGGCCAAACCATCAGAGAATTATGATCCATGACTGGGTAAACAACAGCAGCAGCGCTAGTGAAGATGGAAAAATGACAACTTCTCCATTCCACTTCCTTTGAACTATACAACACTCAAAAATCCAAACTTTAATTATGTTAAACGCTAAGATTCTTGGATTTTAACACAAGTTTCCAAATCGCACCCGACCAGCCAAGACGTGATTGGTGTCAGCTTCTTCACTTCAGCAGCACTTGTGACAGTAGCTCTGACTGCGAGACAAATCACAGGTTTATATTAATGCACTTGTTCAGCACATACACTGATCAGCCATAACATTAAAACCGACTAGGTTTTGGGTTCCCCCAGTTTTGCGGCTCTGGCCCCTCGTGGCGTGGCTCCGCAGGCCGTCTGTGGGTGTACAGTGGTGTCTGGCACTGGGACACTGGCGTCCTTTGGGTGCTGTGTGGATTGGACATGTTTTTCCAGCACATCCCATGGGGGCTCGATCAAACTGTGATCTGGGAAGTGTGGAAGCCGGGTCCCCGGTCTTGACTTGTTCAATGCCTTGTGTGGAATGGTGTCTTAATGGTCACATTAAGCACTGTCACCTTGCACCTCCGGGTTCCTGGTTCAATTCCCTATTCGGCTCTGTGTGCACGGAGTTTGCATGTTCTCTGGTTTCCTGTCCCGCCTCATGTCCTAGGTCTCCTGGGATAGGCTCCAGACCCTTCTGTGACCCTGTATACAGGATAAAGTGCTATCGATGATGAGTGTGTGTGTGTGTTGCATTGGCTTTTCTGTGTGATCAGACCAGACAAGCTAGTCTTTGGTCACCCCGGACATGCATGAACCTTGGGTGCCCAAAAAAGCGTAAGCAGGTTATTAGAATATAGTTGATGATCAATGTTGTTCAGTTTACCTGGTGATGGTGTTGATGTTATGGCTGATCGGTGTATAACATGGTATACTTTCTATATAACAATCTAACTGGATAATTTTGGACATGGGGTTTGTTTTTTTTTTGTTTTTTTGAAGACATGGGGAAGTCTTCAGGAAAGAAATGTTTGTGATAAATTATAATAAAATCCTTGTTTTGGTTCTGTATACTTCATAAGAGAGTTTTTTTTTTTTTTTTTAAAGGCATGTGAGGGAGTGACTGTGTAAAGCTTCTATAGAGTCATGGAGAACAGGAACTTGTTTCATTAAGCGTTGATTTATTGATATGTAACATCATCATCATGATTATTTTTACTTGTGGTATTTATTGAATATCCGTATTTAATTAAGCGATTTGGAATTTTGAATCTCATAACTCCACCTCTTAGCTTTAGGCCACGCCTCTGACCCGAGTTTGATGCCGAGGGGTGGAAGCGATCCGGCTTTGAGAAAGAAAAAAAAACTCTACGGCTGCTGAACGTCCTTTTGTTTCATTTTGATAGAAAACCGCTTGACGTGTCGGAAAACGCGTCGTTAAATCTGTTTGAGGGTTGCACTACGCTTTAAGCTTATTTTATTTGTCACCATTTATCAAAACCTCTGCAAAACTAAAGGGAAAAACAAGAATGTAAACACACACACACACACACCTGATTGACTAGCTTTGGGGTGAAAAAATTATGATGGACTGCTTACATATTTATAACCAGTATCTAATCTAATACATATAATCAAATAATTATTATAATAATAATAATAATAATAATAATAATAATAATCAGTCTTAATACATTATTTGAGGAGGAAATAAAAAAATCACTAAATCAATACATCATAAAAGATCTGTAAAATAATATGTTATAGTAAAAGTTTTTTTTTTAATCACACAGTGGTGTGTGTGTTCCAGTTTTGTAACGTGATGACGTATGTAGATCGCACATGAGGAGAAATGGTATGAATATATACATCATGTATCCACTAGAGGAAACGCCAGGGTCTCTCTCTCTCTCACACAAACACACACACACACACACCTCCTGTGGTAATGCTTCGCTAGCTTAAGCAGAGAGCGGTGACTAAACACGTTCATCCCAAGGGGCTCCTCTCAGAGCTGTAATTCAGAAATAGCGCTTTAATAACAAGCCAGTGCTACTCTGCATCATTAATCTGTAAATTAATGAAATGCTCCACCCCCGTGTTAATTCTTCTTCTAGTATTATTTTTAGTTATGAGGCCAGGCACTTAATGTTCCACGCATGTTTTAATTCCGGTGAGTGGCTCGCTAAGGGAGCTCAGGCTTGGCTAATCTTCCTCCCGACATCATTATGTCCTCATCATAAACCTATAGTAAATACACATAAGCTTAATAACTCGACACTGGAAGAATGCAACACAGATTTGAGGTATGATTTTTTTTTTTTTTTTTTTTTTTTTTTCCCCCTCTTCTCTTCCCCCTGTGGAGAAGTCACAAGTCTGATCCCCATCCCGCGCGGAAAAAAAAGTCACTTTGTTCAGCCGAACGTGTCTGTGTCAGGTTTTTCAAATGCAAAAATAAGTTGCTAATTTCGCCTGGTGCTCTTTCTAGACAGTGCAGGTTTAATTGCTAATTGTTAACTGGGAATGAATGCATTTGCATATTAATTAGGGAGCCCATTTACATTTTTAATTTGCTGCCTTCAAAGGGGGCGAGATAAAAGGTCGCACAATTTTAAATAATTTATGCTCCGTCGGTGAAAAGAAAGCTGAAAAGAAGGAGCGCTCAGCTGATTTTAACCCCTGAGAGCTTTTACAGAATGGGAGCTCTCCAAAAATTGTTTTTACAAATCTAATTAAACGGAAAAGGGCTCGGAGCACAATGCCGCGCACCGACGTCCTGCATGGCGGAGAGCAAAGGCGCGGCGCTGAAGGTTCCGCTTAAAGATGACGCACGTGATATTTCATAGCCTGCTTTTTTTTTTTTTTTTTTATGGTTCACGCACGCAGGTGCGAGCACAAAGATGATCACAGGCCTTTTGGTCGGTTTCACTCGTTTTACAATTTGTTAGCTCCGCCCACAACATCGTAGGGGTGTTAACCTCCGGCTCCCGCGCGACAGGGTACGATTCAATATTCCACTGAATCTGCAAAGACATGAGATTATGAGATCCAATTCGATTTCAGAGCGGCTCAACTTTGTTCAGGAACTAATGTAGGGACACACTGGTCATGATCTAGAGAACATGAGTTGTTCCATCCATTTAAGCCAACATCATTAAGCGATAGTTGGCTGAAATTGGCGGCACACACACATACACACCAGGGCTTGACATTAACTTTTTTGCTCACCGGCCAATGTGGCTAGTGGATTTCCGGAGTCACTCGCCATTCA
>JAQMYG010000020.1:15725721-15738102 GCA_030014215.1 Clariallabes teugelsi
TCTTACTGGTATAATCAACATCCGTGCACGTGTATACTGTTTACTATAACACTGTGACCACGTGTGTGTGCGTAAAAAATATTTTATTTTGTGTCTTTGTTTTATTTTTACATTACAGCAGTGATTCCATTAGTGTGTCGCTAAATCGAGTGTCATTAGAGAGATTTCTTGTTTATTTTTCCGATAAAACAGTGTTGCCGTTGTGTGCGTGTTTGTGTGAAAAGAGTGGAGGAAGGGTAACTGTGTAGGATGAGACAGGGGGAGAGGGGAGGGGCTCCTTACTTTAGCTTCACACATACACACAGCTTATTTGTCGGAATTTATTTTTACTTTTTTTTAAAGGTAAAGTGCAGGTTAATTTGTTTTATTTTTACTTTATATTGTGTGTTAATTATTTTTACGTATTTATTTTTTGGGCTGGGGAACGAATAATTTGAGTTTCCATTATTTCTTATGGGAAATTTTGATTTGGTTTACGAGTGTTTTGAAATATGAGCCCATTATGCTCGTAATCCAAGGTTCCACTGTACAGTATTAGCGCTGAGACAGAACACACACCGGCTTCCATATAAGCTGTTCTTCAATATATATGTTCTTGTTAGTCTTTCAGCTGCTCCCGTCACCATCCGATTCGCACACAACTTTGGCACAGATGGTTTAACTCCAGATACCCTTCTTGATGCAACCCTCCCATTTTACCCGGGCTTGGGACCTACACTGCAGTGGCTGGGGTTTAGGCAAGAATCAAACTCAGGCATGACAGGCAAGAAACCTACCATTGAGCCACCAATGTAGTAATCAAAATGTCAAGCAGGTTTTTATTCGTCATTGACCTATACTGTGCTACCAGTGTGGATCTGTGCAGCTTGAGATATAAGGGTTAAAGTGGGACATCAAGATGTGGCAAGAACCAGAGGATGCCTGAGAACAGACACTTTCTGAAGAAAAATAGCCATGTGATGTGATTGAGATGTAAAATAAAGAAGAAAAAACTAATTCAGGGTAGTGGTGGTCCAGTGCTTAAGGCATCAGATGATGGTTCAGAAGGTCCCAGGTTCAAATGTAATTTTTTTTGAGTAATAACGCGTGTTAATAAAGCAGCCGGAGAGACACTTTTTGATCAGCTTGATCAAACTCAGGATTGATGACTCGGAAATTAGTTCGATTTCATGTGAAACCAATAAGAAATAGACGAAACACCTCATAACAAATTGAAAAGTTATGATCTGGCAACCATAAGACACAACTCAATCCATTTACAGGATCTTCAATTAACATCTCTTCAAGACTCCTCGAGTTATTTTGCACTACGACTTTTTTCCTCAACCTGAGAACAACACGTAAGCAGGAGCTCTCTATTGTTGCGCTGCCTTCATGCTTCTTTAAACAAACCTGATGGCTCGTCTTGCTCTTCTTGCATCGAAAACACATTGTGATCTCTTGACTCTTCTCTTTGTAGCAGTGATCCTAATTACACACCCTGAATGAAGCAAGAGCTGGTACATTTAAATCTGTCTACTTGACATTTGCTCTTTGTGCCTATGCACTTAAATTACATCCTGCCAATCCTGACGGTCATGAGGAGCAGAGAAAGAGAGAGAGAGAGAGAGAGAGGGAGGAGAGGTGTACGTAAGGAAGTGCGACTCGCTCGATCTCCCGGCGAACTTGCTCACAAAAAGACTCGGCTTTCCTCATTTGATCGACACAATTAACTCAACATTCCGCTGAATGGAAAAGCGAGGGCTCGGAAATTAAAGGGCTATGCCGTGGCACATTCACCGTGGCCCCTAAAATTAAGTGAACCAACTTCATTCACCCTGCTGAATGCACTGAAGGAGGGGGGTCCGTCTTGATTGAATAATTGATTTTCTCGAGCGGCCTATGTTTAAAGAGGGATAACTTGACATCCTTTGACCGGTAATGATTGTAATTACTGCAATGACTGGTCATGTCAAATATGACACTGAAAGCACTGTTATTAACCATTCTTATCCACAAAAAGAAATTTTGAAATAGCAAGACACTCCTGTCTCGTGCCTCAGTGTGACCCGAACGCGCCGCCGGACTGATTGGCGACTGGTTTGAAGTAGCGAGCCTGGTTAATTGACTGCGCGTTCTGAGCCACCGAGGTGTCTCCGACTCACAGCGCCACATCCTCCTCCTAACACAGAAATCAGGAAGTTCTGATAGTCTAGACTGTTATACAACAACACAACACGAGCAATCTCCAAGTCACGAGTCTCAGCGATGAAGGCTTTCGGGTATCCAAGAGTACAACAGTGATGCTTCAGTCTGTTTCATCATCCAGCCTGGAGCCTCATTGCACTGCTGACAAATGACCCGAGAAAAGAAAAATCACGTACAGCAGTTTGGCAGCTGTGCTCATTTGCATATTGAGGCATTAATTAGCCCGTGTGAGCAGCGGGGAGAGTGTGACCATGGGGGTTCAGAGCGTGGAGGTGATCAGCGACGCACAGGGATGGATGATGTTGCGGTACTAAAAAGGTTCTGGAAAAGAACCGGACAGGTCGGAACAGGTCGCTGGTTCGTGTTTCCAGTACGAGAAACAATGACCATGACGTGAAATAGGAGAATTAGAATCAAACTTTGAGGAAAGAGAAGGTTCCTCAATTCTCAATTGTTCTAGATTTCTCCATGGATTGTATTTAGGACCTTTTCTTAGTGGTTCTGTATGTCCTTAAGGAATGAAGAAGCTCAGTGGTTAAGGCATTGGACTAAGGTTAGGAAGGTCTCGGGTTCACAACCACCAAGTTACCGCTGGCGTTACCAGTCTGTTGTTCTGTACATATCCGAGAAGTTCTTTGCTCAACATCGGCCGTGTACTTTTGTATGAAAGTATAACGTTTCTCTAGTAGAGCAGATTTTTAAAGCTGGCGATAAATACACGGATTTAGTTTGTGGAAAATTTCAAGCAGCTTTTCCAGAGACAAGAACGCATCACATCACGATACGGTGAGAGATGTATACAGTATCTAATAAATAAATACATGAGTGAGAAGAATAATGAGTTTCACTGAACATATGTTTTCTCATCACCTACTCTACATGGCCACTGCGGAGGGACGTTTTGAACGCACGTTATATATGAAATCCACACGACTCCATTTTCCTTACAGTCCAACCTCGTTTTAAAAGACTCTATGGATGGTTAATGTTTCTAGCTTTCCAGTGAGGTGACACTTAGAAGCGTTTTCCAAAAGGCAACATTTTGTCATAAGGTTCTGTGAAAGTGTAACGGCGTTAACATTTTAGATTCTCTACGTGGTCTTTTCTGATAAGACAACCTAGTGTTTTATTTATTTTCTCTTTTTATCCACAGAGACAAACAAAACTGTTTAACTATTTAGGATGCTAGATGGAACCATCACTTTATGATGCAGCAAAGAACAAGAAAATTACTTGTATGTATTTGGTCACCATTTTTTATATATTTTTTTGCTTTGTTGCACAAATCTAATGTTACCCTAAAACTTGAAATCAATTGCACATATAAAAAACTCAAAAGACTTTAGTAGTCACTTTGGGGGCTAAATGTAGACGTTTTTTTAAGGCCAGTACATGAATTAGTGGCTCAATTCTGACATTTTTTTATTTTACCACGGTGTGACACAGAAGAGATTTTTTTAGGGCTGTCTGAATGCACAAATCTCTTTTTTCCAGATCGGATTCGAGTCACTTTTGCATATGGTTCTAGATCGATACGTATTCGATATGTGACCATAATGAGAACTGACAGATCGGGATTCACGTGACTTTTTGGCCTCTGCACCGGACACATCGATGTGGATACGATGGGTCGTTTCGGAGGACAAACATGTTAACATTATAGTCACATACAGTATAAGTCTGAAATTATGACTGTGAATCTGATTTGACCAAGAAATTTGGAATTGAGCGATGTGGCTTGTAATGTGAACGTAGCCTTAGGGTTGGATTAATAGTTAAGTCTTTGAGTTATGTGTGAACCATATATAATTGTTCCTGAACTGTTGCCACAAAATTGAAAATACACATTATAGGAAGAAGTTGTGCATGCTGTAGTATTTCCAATTTCCTTTGACTGGAACCAAGAGGCCTAACCCTGTTCCACCATGGCAGTACCCCTTTGTACTCTGCTTCAAGTAAGCACCATGAAGACGTGGTATGACCATGAAGTCAAAGAACTCGAGTTTCCTGTACAGAGTCCTCACCTTAACAGCAAAGAACACCATAGAGATGAACCAGAAAGATGAAACCGAATGCATCTCAAACCTTTATTGCATGACCTCACTAATGCGCTTGTGGCTGAATAGGCGAATCCTTACACACTTAAGAAATTACCAGTTTCTGGTGAATGAACCCAATTTGTTTTCATCCATCCAACATAGTTTAATCACATATTTCCTGACTTAACCAAACCAAAACCCAGTGGTCTCACCCGAGCTCAGGATCAAATCCAAGTTCCTGCAGTCACAGTGAAGCAGCAACATTACCCACAATCCAATCAAGATATGATCGTTTTAATGTTGGAGGGCAAACGGAATAATTTGCGAGACATTTTGAGCTAAAAACAAAACACTCACACACACAGAGTAAAGTCCTAGGCCCGTATTCACAAAGCTTCTTAAACATAAAAGTTGCTCCTAGTGATGAAATTCTAAGAACATTCTTAGAATTATGACATTATGAGAATTTCCTCTTAAATTTAGGACTAAATCTTAAATTCACAAAATTCACAAAACATCTTAGCCATAAAAACAACTACGGTAAAAATAAGAAATGTTCTCCAAACACAAAGTAAACACCGCTCTTCTGTCCAATTTGGTTTTCTTTTTGTTTGACTTTCTTCCATATCTCTTAGATTGTTGGCTACATACCATCCAAAAGTCCTGCAATCATGTAAATCGGTAAAAAGGTGAGTGAGCCATTTCGTTCCCATCAATCTGAAATAGATCACAAGTAATAAAATCAATATGATCAATAAATGCAAGAACTTAAATATAGTAGCTGTGGAAATTGGTTGCTTCAAAAGTAGACACATTTTCAACATCATTCAACATTTCCTAAATCACTTTTAGTCTAAGACTCCCAGCTAGGTACTTTTTAGGCCAAGATAGTAGCTCTTTGAGAGAATTCTAAGAAGCTTTGTGAATACGGGCCTTAAGCAAAACTGTCGATGCAGCAATCACTTTTTCTTCCCACCATCCTTTTCTCTCATTAGCAGCTTCAGTCCATCAACGGGCGTGATGTGTTTTTAGACGCGCCACATTTTTTGATCAGCACGAGGAAAGAGACAACCCTTTCATTTTCAGGAACATGGCATCTCTCTTTGAACACACCAATAGTTTAGTGCCGGCTCGTTCGTTAATGTGAAGGTTACTCTTTTATCACCTGTTTCTCGGCTGCCAGTATACAAAGACATCCATGACAACAGGCGTAGCGAACAAAAAAAAAAAAAAAAAAAAACTGGTATAAAGAAAAGAGGCAAGAGGCAAGGTGATACTTGCTTTGAGTTTTAGAGCAACTTTTGAAGTAGAGTGATTATGAAGGTAGAGATCAGTTATAGAGTTTTAAAGTCTAACTATGACCCTCGCCGTGCGATTTAATCGGTTATGGCCGGGACACAAAACAATCCGGCTTCCTTTTGTTTTTGTAATTCTGGCAGAAACGCCTCGCTGCTGAGAGGTCAGGATAGATTGGATAGACTGATTAAAAAATTCTCAACTTTAATAGCCACTCTTTAGATCCGTAGAAAAGCATCTCAGAATGAACATATAAAGTCTTAAAGCAGATGCACTTTAACATGGACCGGATCCCACTAGTGGTGAATCAATCTCAGGCTACAACTGGGGACCAACTCTCAGAAACTGGGCAGTTGAATGGTAAAGAAAAAACAAAGACCATGGAATAATTTAATCCGTAAAAAAAAAAAAAAAAAAAAAAAGAGTGGCAGAGTACAATCACGCCTAAACCATAACATTTTAAGAAACCAGTCAAGTAGGATGTAAAAAGAGGCGTTACTTAGCAACAACCCAATCCTTTTTTTTTTTTTTAAGAAAAGGCATTCAGAAAGAAATCTGTCTCTGAAGCTGCAGATGGAAAATCATCGTGCTTTTTTTCCAGAATGAATTGAGACAGTTTCCTTATCCAATTAGATCTTTTTTTCTTTTTTTTTTTGCAGCATGCACAAAGTTTGACAATCTAAAATGCAATATAAAGCTCTATTTCATTTTGCGCTATGGAGGAGATGGTATTATATTGTACTATAATTGCAATAATATAATATCTGGATTTTTAGAAGTCATGCATTTGCCCCGAGTATTAAAAACATTATGAAATCATATTGAACAGGGACATTCGAGTGAATTTATAAAAAAAAAAAAAAATTCAGTGATCTTGAGCGCTACCTCCTCCTAGATTCGATTTCAGTCATTTAGCATTGAGACGCTACAAGACAGTTTTTAATTTCCAGACTGCTTGTTTGTGTTCGGTATTAATCCTGGAGAATTTCTTTGTTTCTTAAGAACGTTGCTGCACATCGACCAATCCGTGCAGCCAAATTAATTCCCCTGAAAAAGGATTGTCATTTTGAGGAGGATTAAAAAAAAAAAAAAAAAAAATTAAGTTTGTAACCTTGCTCCTGTCTTGCATGGCAAAAATGACAGGATGTGAACCAGACGCACAAAGAAAAAACACTGGCAACAAAATGCACTGCTTTATACTACTTCACTTCTTACATTGAATATCAAAGAAACATAAAAAAAATATTTTTAAAAAATGCTTAATTGAAGCAGGAGTCAACATTGAGGATGGGAACTTTTGTTGAAGACTACTGAAAACTTTCCCTCATGAACAGACCAGAGCGGAGAATAAGGAAGAAGGTTCCTGAAGAAAACCTTAAGAGAGTCATTGAAGTATAAAAGTGCATTGACAGACAACAGATTGCTAATAAAGCTTTAAAATAGTTTATACTTATAAATCTAATGGTATTACGATGAAATTATCCAAAAATTTGGACAAAACTTATTTTGGGTAGGCTATGTGGGGGATGAAAAGCATTAGTCTTTAGCATTGTGTGTCATTTTAAGGTGTTAAACCAAATCATTTCTTTTGAATTTTTGTAGACTTTTATTTATGGAAAAAAAAAAAAAAAAAAAAAAAAAAAAAAACAATACCACAGTTTTTTTTTTTTGTTTTTTTTTTTTTTACAAATGTGAGATTAGAAGTACGAACTGAAGATATAATGGAAAAAAAAGTTTTTTTTTTTTTTGCACATAGTGAAATAAACAGCATTACTGTTGTGTCTCCACACAATTTACAAAGATAATTAAGACAAACAAATATCTTAACAGATCAGCGAAAGATTGAATAAGAAAAGCCTGTGCACATCTTACAAATCAACTAAATCCTTCTGCTTCAGAAAACTATCATTAATTCCAAGCTTCATATGCTACTGCGCTGATTTCCATCTCATCACGGCCAAGAGCTTATGACAGAAAATGTTTGGGCTTATGTACTAATAATGCTAGATCAAAATGCATTTAAATATGCATCACTGATTTTAGATTAGTAATAAAAAAAAAAAAAATCCTGACATAAAAAGAAAAGGCCCAAAGCAAATAAATGCGTAACTTTTACCCCCCCACCGCCCCCCTCATTTTCATAATAATAGATTTACACAAGATAAAAGACAACAAACTGAAAAAAACAAAAAAATAATACCATAGCAGTTAGACCTGATGGTGACGTTATAGCAACTGCTTGATGCTTTCGAGAGATGTTTAGACTGGTGTAATCTCAGATTAGAGATTATTTTGGTCAAATTATATTTCCACTTTTTTTTTTTTTTTTTTTTTTTTACAGATAGATATATACATATACATGCCTATATGCAAGTTCTTATGAACTTAATATGAACGTAATGCACTTTAACTGACCCTGATCTCTTAATAATCTTCATATGCAGTGGTCTGGCTCTCAAACTCTCAATAAAATATTTATAAACTTAATACAGAATCATATTTTAAAAAAATAAAAATAAAAAATGAAAAGCATACTCATGGCATCTATGTGTCAGAGGACATACAGGAAGGTGGGAACTAAAAAGTTTGATGTGCACAAGCTTGCACAAACACGACGCGTCTAGTCGTCACAATGAGGTTGCGAGTGCATGGAAAATATTCATTCGGTTATTCGCTCCTTGGAGGCAACGAGTCACGGTAGAGCGAGTCATCTGGGAGTCTACCGGAGTGCAGAGTCGCCCTCTGGTGGATCGAGTCAGACATTACATCGAGAGCGTTCTAGGATCGGTGAAAGGGTGCTCGCTTTGTGTGAGACTCCGTGCGGCTACGGGGCCCTGGTCTAGCCTCTCCAACGCTGGGTCTACTACACTAGCAAAGCCACAGGCCTTGGTCTCAGTCTTAGCTCCCTGATGGTGTGGTGTTCACACTAGCAAGTGACAAAGTCGCTCATGCTGCTTTAACTTTCGCAAGTAGGCTGAAGTCGTCACATCAACTCGCGTCTTGCCGAGCTTTAAACTGTGTAGATGATACACATCGCTGTGGTATTTCTGGAACCGTGACTCGTGCACTCTCGCGAGTCAGCAAATACAGGATCGACTGTCAGTTTGTTGCTTGCTACTGTGAAGGCAGAACGGAGGAGAGGCCTAACTCATTCTACCTGCTCAGTCTGAGCTTTATGGAGTTTTTCACCACATGGATGGGGTTAGCCGGAGGAAGAGCCACGTCGGACAGATCGGTGCTGGAAATCTTCTGAAAAACAGAAAATAAAATAAAATAAAATGTAAGCAAAGAGGGCACTGCAGCGTTTTAAAAACAAAACGGTCACAGGTTCGAACCTCAGCACCACCAAGCCTGGGTTATTAACCCTCAACTGCTCATACGTGTAATGAGATAAATGTAAATCGCTTTGGATAATGGTGTCAAGTCATAAATGTAAATGACATTATATACCCTATAACCGTCTGTAACAGTTAAACTCAACCAAAACCTATAAACGGATACATGATGTAATGCAACAGTCCATTCCTAATCAGGCAATTTAATAACCTAATTACACCAGCGGGTTAATCGTGCTTTAAAAGGATGAATTGTGCCATAGTTTACTCATACAGTATAAAAAGACAGAGCATGCAATGTGAAACAACATTCCAGTTAATTGACGCCATAGCTGCGGTGGTGATGTCTTCCCATCAGCATCAGACTTCTGTGCACAATGCAAAGATATAACAGGGCGTTCAACATGTGCACACATCCCAAAAACGTCAAGCCACGTGTATACTGTAAGTGCACGAATGTAAAAAATAATTTTATTTTATTTATTTATTTTTTTTTTAACTCACCGCTGCCTCTGTCTCCATTTTCACCTCTCCTTCTAAAACGGTGAAATCGTTAGCCTGCATTCAAATAAAACAATTATCACCGTCAGGAACAGGAATACTGCGCTGAGAAACATTTCACATTTCATGCCGGTGCGAGAGATTCCTGAGAAAACCAACAGATGCGTCTACCTGAGAAAATTCAGCAGCCTGGTCCACCGAGTCCGAGGTAGAATCCTACAGAAAAAAAGGATGTCATTGTTTGTTTTTTTTGATGATCCAAAGTAGGATAACGTATTATTTAAAACATATATATTACAGCATTTGTAATTAAATGGTTTCTGTTTCACCTCGTCTACTTTGAGCTTCTTAGCTTGCTCATTATGAAGCGGTGAGCCCGGTCTCTTCTCTGCACATGTAGGACTGAGGGTTTTCATCTCTGTGGTTGGACATGAAAACACAGCATGACACTGTATTATTAACCTCTGATCACCTTGAAAATAAGCACCTCATCATATACAGAACATATATTGTATTAAACAGACAAGTGACGTAATACGGCAGGTGTGTGATGCGAACACATACCAGCGGCAGGATGTGTGTCTACTGACATGTCCATCTTTTCTTGAGAATCTGAGCTGGCAGTGGTTCCTGTGGAGCTGCACGAAAGATATTTAAAGTTGCAACTTTACACATTTAAAAAAATGAATAGAGAAGCTTTTTGTGGACAACAGAAAGGATAATTAATTACATTAAAACTGGACTAAGAAGCATGAAGTGAAAAGACCTACTTTAAAAAGGTTGCGCTAGACAGACAGATATATACTTTACTGACCCTGAGGATGATACCAGACTTTTAAATAAAAAATTGCTCAATGAATAGAAATCACTCTAGACTTGTTAAAAATCTTCCAGAGCAAGAATGAACTTTTATTGATTATTTTTTTGGGGTCCCTCCATTTTGTCATCGGAAACTTAGGTGCATTTTGTGTTTGGGTGTGAATGTGTGCGTGTGTGTGTGTGTGTGTGTGTGCGTGTGCGTGTGTGTGTGTGTGTGTGTATGTGCGCGCGTCACCAGTGAGGAATGGCAGAAACGGCTGTCCTGGAGGCGTCAGTGGGTGAGGGGACGGACATGCTGTTATCCCTGTCCATGGTAAAGTCCACACTGCCCTCATTCACAGTCGAACACTACACAACACAACAACATTTAAACATAAACATTTAACATTCATAAACTAATTTAAATACTGAAATAAGGGAAGAAAAACCAGCAGTTTTTTTTAACTCTAGACCTTAGACCTATACATAAAATAGACACCATTATTTGTCTTTTATACTCATAAAAAATAAAGTAGGATAAATTCAAGCATTTAATTATTCTGTTTATGCTGTATATAAGCAGGAGCGCGCTGTGTGTGTACCTCCTGCACTCTGAGCTTCTCGTCATGGCGGGGCGAGCCCGGTGTCCTCTGTGCGGAAGGAGGACCGCTCGCGATGGAGGTCTTCGGCTCAGACGGACACGCTGTAACAGAGGACGGAGCGTTACTCGCACCTGCTGTGATTTAGCGGATGAACGTGCATGCTAAATGATTTTAAGGTGCAGATTTGTCAACAACACTAAGAAGAAAATCCTAACAGACAGAGAGGGAGAAAAAAATATTGATATAAACACTCAAGTGCACTGTTTAAAAAAAAAAAAACTTAAGTTGAGAGTCAATCGATATTAAAACAGCTTTGCCGCCGTTTTTTTGGTTTAACTTTACCAATAATTAAACATAAAGCATATACCTGGATATACTCACACCCACATCTTGGCAAAAAAAGGTTTGTATGTATTTTTATCACTTAATGGGGATCAATACTATACTAAGAGAACACACTCCCAAAGTGTGTGTGTGTGTGTGTATATATACACACTGCCTTACTACACTGAAACTCATTAATTCACAGGACAAAACTTCATCTAGATAAAAGTCAGTGTCCCTGAGTGACCTCTACACGTGTTTGGTTTGGTGGATACTTGTGGAAAAAGCAGCAAAGACTAATTCTCAGGTTGTCCCATATCGCTGCAGATGCTACTGCTAATGTAGATGTCAATCAACACACCAGACATCCATCAAACAGGAAACATTAGTGCATTCAAACATTTTTTCTTCCGTTTGCGCTTTACAGAAATGACCAGAGACACCAGCACATGGACACCTACGTGCAGCAGGGGGCGTGCATCCTGACGGGTCGATCTTCCCCTGAGAATCGGAGCTGGCTGAGGTCCCTGTAGGGCTGCGCACAGATGGAAATAATCATGACTTTATACACATTTGTATTTGAAGAAACACATTTTTTAAAAAGATGTATACAAGTTGTTGGAAGTTAGATAATAATATACGCCTTCCTCTGAGAGAAGACATTTACATACAAACTGTACAGAGTGTAAAACTTATTAAGAAGATAATGAGTGTATGAGTGGATGATTATGAAACTATCGCAAACCTCCAATTAATAGAATTCTCAGATCCCTACATAGTAGTTAAATGTTTTATAACAAAAATTCACCAAATTTTTTTTTTCCGGGAATATTTGCTTCCAAAACCAAAGGGGGCGGGGTTTAAGCCTCACTATTGCTCGGTTGACCTTGTCGGGTCCTCTGAGGGTCTACGTTTAAACCAGTATGAAAGCAGCGATAAACAGTTGCACATGGGTTTGTAGGGGCGGGGCTTTTACACTTAAAATTAACAGCGTACAATACATACAGCATACATTTAGAATTAACAGCAAACTACACAATCATAACTTAACCTTGTCTAAAAAATAAGTATTTTTAAAGTAAAGTAACACAAAGAGTTACTTTGTTACAGTATCTCTGGGTATACAGGGTAAACTTTTTTTAATAACCTAACATTAAAAAAAAAAAAATTAATATTAAAAAAAATTTTTATTAAGTTTCCAGAGATGTTCTAAAGCAGACCCGGGCATTTTAAGGCCCGCGGCCCGATTCTGACTGGCCCGCGAAAGGTTGCTTGGAATTAAGAAAATAAAACCTACTT
>JAQMYG010000020.1:15762486-15774086 GCA_030014215.1 Clariallabes teugelsi
CTTTTCAGTGTCTCACCGTTGAAAAGTCGGTTGGCTTGCTCGTGTGTACAGGGGTAGCCGTCCAAAACAAACCCCTGATTTCTACAAGGCTTTGAGTGAAGCTTTTCTCTGATGATGTGCAAAACATTCTGGTCTTCAAACTGACCTACACACACACACACATATTGAAGCAATTCCTTCCATGATCACAGAGTATTCTGTTTCTTTGGATTTAAATCAGGTCAAATCCTGTCTTAATGAAAACCCTTTTTTTTTTTTTTTTTTAAACCCGACCTTGATTCTGGGTAAGAATGTCCTTCAGAATGTTGATGTGCTTCTGAGTCGCCTGTAAAGTTTCCTCGGAGTCATGACTCTCCTCACTCTGTTTAAGCATTTTCTTCTATATGAACATCACACACGTATAACTTGACCATTTAACATTAGATATGATAACTGAAATAAAAATTTTAAGGCATAAACACTGGTTGTAATGACAAAGAGCTTCACTGACCAAATGTTTGATTTTCTCCTCAACTGCCTCTTTGATACCAATATAATGGAGTTTGTAATGTTTACACAGTCTCGCTGCGACTGAACTTTTCCCGACAGCCGGTGGGCCAAGGAGACAAATCCTGATCGGCTGGAAGAGAGGGAGGTAATCAGGTCATCTAGACCATATTTATATATATATATATATATGCACACACACACACATCCCTGTTAAAACAGGTTTTGGTGATGTACAATGTGTCCAAGATAAATTATTTCAGATGTGACCTATAACCTCTACACTCAATTGAAAAACAAACTGTGGGGGTAAAAATAATTTGGTTGCATAAGTTTGCACACCCTCTCATACCTGGGGATGTGGCTGTGTTCAGAATAAAGCAATCATATTCAAACTCATAATTTGTTAAATAGGAGTCAGTACACACCTGCCATCATTTAAACAGGTCGTTCATGCTCGAAAACCGAAAACCCTCCAGTGTGGCTGAATTAAACAGTTCTACCATGAGGAGTGGGGCAAAAATTGCCTCATTACCAGTTATCGCAAACACTTGATTGCTGTGGTTGCAGCTGAGGGTGGCACAACCAGGTATTAGGTTTAGGGGGCAATTACTTTTTCACATAGGGCCAGGCAGGTTTGGACAGCTTTTTTCCTTTAATAAATGAAATCATCATTTAAAAACTGCATTTTGTGTTTACTAAGGTTATCTTTGTGTGATATTAAAATTTTGTTCCATGATCTACATCATTTAAAAGTGCCTCTGATGAACCCCAAATAAGGTTCAGCTCTTCTAGTAGACTTTTCCTGACATTTTCTTAGTCGCATCTTACAGCAAAAACCACGACCTGCAGAGAGCTTTCAAAGCATCTGAGAGATCTCAGTCAGAGGACGACTACAAAAGAATATCCCAGACATTAGATATACCATGAAACACATCTTCAAGTGGAGAAAATATAGTGCAACAGTGACAAAAGAACTAAGAACTGGACGTCCCTCCCAAATTGATGAAAAAACAAGAAGAAATTTGGTCAGGGAGGCTGCCAAGAGGCCTAGAGTAACATTTCTGGCAAGGACTGGCTGTGTAGTACATGTGACAACAAACTCCATACATGTGACAAACTTCCTATGTCTGGGCTATGGGGTAGGGTGAATAAAAACATTTGCATTTGTCTCCCAAAAGCATGTGAGAAGATGCGTTATGGTCTGATGAAACCAAGGTTGAAGTTTTTGGCCATAATTCCAAAAGATATGTTTGGTGTAAAAACAACAATGGACATCACCAGAAGCACACCATATCCACAGTGAAGCATGGTGGTGGAAGCATCGGGTTTTGGAGCTGCTTTTCTTCTACTGGAACTGGGGCCTTAGTCAAGGTAGAGGGAATTATGAATAGTTCCAAATACCAGTCAATGTTGGCACAAAACCTTCAGCCCTCTGCTAGAAAGCTGAAGATGAAGAGGAACTTTATCTTTCAGCATGACAATGACCCAAAGCATACATCCGGTTTAACAAAAGAATGGCTTCACCAGAAGAAGATCAAAATTTTGGAATGGCCCAGCCAGAGTGTAGACCTGAATCTGATTGAAAATCCTTCTGGAGATCTGAATAGGGCTGTGCACAGGAGACACCCTCGCAATCGGACAGAGTTGGGGCGTTTTTGCAAAGAAGAGTGGGCAAATATTCCCACTTTGTGCTTCAACAAAGTATTAGTTTAAGGATGTGCATATTTATGCAACCACATTATTTCAGGTCACATTAAAGTTGGAAAAAGTTCTGAAATGATTTATTCTGGTCTAAAGTTTTATGATCACAAAAAACTGACATTTTAACAGTGGTGTGTAGACTTTGTCTACTATATATATACAGTATAGACACAGTTAGACACTCACTAGAAGACGCCTGGTTTGTCGGAACTCCTCCACAACACGGTCGATGTTGTTAACAAGTCCAGATTCACACACCCAGTTCACGTTGAGCTTCCTCTTCACCAAAGTCGTCTCAATGAGGAGGTTTATACTTAGATGAGCTAGATCAGCCCTCTTAGGGAAAAAAGCATGATACAAAAGAGTCAGTTTCAGGAGGAAATGCATGCTTATGTGAATCGTGTTACATAAAGTTATACCGTAAGCTCCTGTATGAGGTCTGCACTGTCATGAGGGACTTTCTGAACCTCTTCAGGACCCATAACAGAAGCAATGGCCTGGTGGATGGAGAGCAGCAGTGACCGATTCAATCTTAATTAAAGCTAGCTTGTGTATTAGGGGATTGTACAGAGCTTTTACCTTTACAATTTCTTCCAAAGAATGATGAGAGTCGTCCACGGCGATTAAGTAGTGCAGTTTAGGTTTGTGATTGATGAGGTTTTGCACTATGCTGGAGACACAGATTAGCCAGGATCGTGTTACATGATCGGAATGTTTAAAACATTGTCTTTCATTGACTTGTGTGTAATGCAGTTATGTTTTTAATAAGCTGTACTATAATTATTCCACTAACCCAGCCAGATCGTTGACATGGATGGTAGGAATGACATTAGTGCTCGGCTCCGGTACAGGGATGATGCTCAACTCACCAAGCCAACATGTCTAGGATAAACCAGTATCATTAAAGGAACAGATAAGTGAAAAAAGTACACACTTTTCTCCTAGTACAGTGAAGCCTCGGATTGCGAGTACCGCGGTTTGCGAGTGTTCCGCAAGACGAGGAAAGATTTTTAATAAATTTTGACATGGAAAACGAACAAGTCTTGGTTTACGAGTACTGAGTATCATGTATCATGTATGCGCTTCTTGTTTTGACGCTGAGCGTCACGTGATCACAACTGAGCCAACGTTTTTTCTCTCTCTTGTGCTGCGGGAATTGTGGGTAATCGTCTCCCCTGCTGGGTCTCGCACTGGTATAATCAATATCCATGCACGCGTGTACTGTTTACTAGAACACTGTGACCACGTGTGTGTGCTTAAAACATATTTTATTTTATGTCTGTATGTGTGTGTGTACAGCGCGTGTGTAAATCGAAAGCAAGTCTCATTAGAGAGGTTAAAGATCCATTTTCTCTCTCTGTATCAGCTGGAAATGTGAGTTTCCATTATTTCTTATGGAAAGTCTTTGATTTGGTTCGAGTGTTTTGAAATACGAGCCCGCTTCTGGAACGAATTATGCTCGTAATCCAAGGTCCCATTCTATTCTATAAGCTATAAACATGTGCTAAACATCAAAATGATCAATGAACATTCTAATGAACATTTTGAATAACTTTTTAAATGTTTTTACTTCCCCCATTTTGTTATTCTGCACAAAATGACAAGAAAAAAATAACGTGTGGATATTACCTCAAAACAGAAAGCATACTTAGTTGTTAAAAAACATCTCACTACCCTAAAAAAGAAGTGCAAGATGCCTTCTTCCATGCCATACTGCATCCCGGCTCCGATAACATACGTGCGCAGCTTAGTCTTGTCCTACAGGAGAACATCATTTAAAACAACACTTATCATATAGCATAAACTTCAATAAACTGTTCTATGAATCTGATTCATTTCTAACCGTTTTCCCCAACTTCAGGACGAGCTTCTCTACATTAGCGTGTTCTATGAAGTTTGGATGTGGTTTCCTCCTTGTGTAGTCTTCTTCCTTCAGCGGAATTTCAGGACTATCCTAAAAAGTTAAGTTAGAAAGGATGTCAAAAGCAAATTGTAATTGCTACTTGTAATTAAAGAGAGTAGGAAGTGACTGTTACTGTTTGTAAAAGGATGTGGATTTGGTCAGAACAGCACTTACAGGATCAGCGGGTTTAGTCTTCGCCCAGGTCATCAACGTTGACACCAGAATGAACATCTTGGGAGATGTAAAGTGTTCCATTTCAGTGTGGAGGGCTGTGATGAAGAAAAAATAATAAAGCATGCCAACATTTCACACAGCATGTGACCGAGCTTTCTCATAGTAATAAACGCTGTGAATACAGATGATATGTCACCTGAAACAGACCATGTCGCTTCATCAACAGCTTCAGCATCTTCTGAGATATTATACACAATAACATCACAATCCATCAGGTGATTTAGCAGCTCGATTCGCTTCAAGGACTGAAATGAGAAGGTTGGAAGGGTGAACCAATGGATATGTGACATTCCTGCGCAAGATTAGCATCACCAAGACTGTACTGTACATGTCCAACCCCAGCACCACCAAGCTGCCACTGCTGGACCCTTGAACAAGGCCCTCAACTCTCAGATGTATAATGTGAGGAATGTAAGTCACCCTGGATGAGGGCCTATCTCAAATGTCATACATCTAAAAGAAAAAATGTGTAAGCAGAGTCCTTCTGAGTCTGTGGTGAAACCAGCAGATATGTGATATCCAGAAAGCAGCCACTTCCAACTCTATCTACATCATAAAGTTTGAGAAGACACTGTTGTTGTGGGCCTGATCAGTGATAACAAGAGAGATCTGGTGCCAAAAGTAGAACCTCCTCAATGTCAGCAAGACAAAGGAGTTGATTGATTTTTGACTTCAGCCACCATATCATCAACAGAACCCCAGTGGAGAGGGTGGACATTTTCCAGTACCTCAGTGTTCACACCCCCTTGACCAGTCAGGGTCAGCGTCCTTACCACATTAGACAGCTGATCTACTTTACACTGACCTCCAAGGTGCTTAGAAACTTCTACATCTGCACCACAGAGAGCATCCTGATGGGAAATATCACAGCCTGGTTTGGGACGGCACCATGGAGGACAGGTGGGCTTTAAAGATAGTGGTGCAATCAGCTGAGCTGAACCACCTGCAATCTATCAACAGCAAATAGTGGACCAAGGCCTGTTGGATATTGAAGGACCTCAGCCATTGGGACAACTGGCTCCTTTTTTAAAATACTTGTTTTAAGAATTTTCTTTTTCTTTGCAGAACAGGTCTAATTTTGAGAAATACTCACACACAGAGCATAATTTCCAATGAAGTCTGCTGAAGAATGCTTCAGTTTGCTTTGCCCTTTAAGTAGCTGTTGGTAGATTTTGAGGTAGACCAGGTAAAGCCCGTCCTTTCTGCTCAGGTTTTTTGACTGACCACATCTCTGAATATTGCTGATATTGGAGATTCTTGTTATACCATTTCCTAGAAAACTGGCTGTTATTTAACCGCAAAGCATTATGTTTAACAGTTAGCAAGGTTTTAATTTTCCTTTCTCTACCGACAAACATTTAGTGACTCTGTGACTTTAGTGCCGCCCATATACAATCTCCTGAAATGTATTTCTCCTTTCACATCTAGAAGGAGATGTCCTCATTCCTTTAATAGCAATAACTTATTTTTAAACTTTATCAAACCACAAAAACATAGAGCTTAATGCATTTTTCTCATACATTTAATAACTGGTGTCTCTTTATTGCTGGTAACAGCAATAATGGGAACACCAGTAACAATTAAGAGAAAAATCCTAACTGTTTCCAAAATTGCTTCCAGACCAAATGGTTTTCAATTATGTGAAAATTTGTTAATTATTAGATGTAATCAGTTTTTATGTCCAATTTTTGATAGTTATAATTATATGGTGTAATACCATTGATGGACTTGAAAGCTTTGCATAAAATTAAATGATGACATTTTTCCAAACAAATGAAGAGAGACAACTGACCTACTTCATGCATTTGTCCAGTGCTCTTCATCTAGTGACCTCTGATGCAGGAACAATTTCAAATTGTCAAACTTTATTTCAAGATTAAATTCTTGTGTAACAGTAACACCAATGATATAGTTTGGGGTGACTTATAAAAAACATATTTCATATTATTAAAGTGCCCCTATTATGCCATTTTAAAGATTGCAAATATTGCTTTATGGGTCTCTTAAAACAGGTTTACATGTACAGTATGCAAGGTCAAAAAACACTTTAGTTTTCTCCAAAAATAGATTTAATTTTACCCCATTTCTAAATGATTCGTAAACGACTCGTTTAGGCGAATGTGAGCCGACTCTTTTTTTTAAGAGACAAAAACTTTGCAGATCACATACAGCTACATGACATACTGCATGAAAGATCATATTTGAAAACGCATAATAGGGGCACCTTAATCATAATCTATTAAAATTTCATTCTTTTAGTGTTAAACTTGTATTATAAGATATTGATGTTATTGTCAATCAGATTAATTTCATGAAGAACATACCTTAATATGAAATGTATAGGGGCCCACCTCCATGTATGATCATAGTGAGAAGTACTTCATTGAACAGAGCCTTTTCAATTAAATATTGAACATTATAGTAAGAAAATAGATTTTCATGATTGAAAGATCATATACTGTATATTTTCATATATACAAGTAATGTGTTTGTTATGTTAATTTAAATGATTTTGGCATCAGCGAAACTAAGTGACAGAACATTTTTGCAGAATGACCCATCTGTGCTCTAACTTTTTTGGGATGTTGCTGTTACTTCAATAACCATGAAAATATTTAATGAGGGTGCATCCATGACAGGTTTCCATATTTCCATAGAGTGAGAGATCTCACCGAGTATTCCTCCAGAGCACAGCTCCTCCTCCTCTTCTTCTCCTCACTGATCACAGTCCCTACAAGCTGAAATCTCCCTCCTGCTCCACGCGCCTCTTCAGAGGAGTCTCCTCCAGCAGCGCAGGTGGACAGATACTGAGGGAGGAGGACACGGCGAAGAACATCAGCACCTCAACAACATCAGCACTGAGAGGACTGATCCACACTGAGCCCTGCCTTACCTCAGCGAGGTGTTTAGACGAGTACGAGTCGATACTGTTCACAAAAACCCGCTTGGTCCGCTCCGACTGTTTCTGCTGCTCCGCCATGGCTCGCGTTGCTAAGCAAACTTGTCTCGCGCGCCGGTTGCTAAGCGGAACTAAAGCAAACTTCGCGAGCGAAGACGGTTGTTTGTGACGTCATCCGAAGTCGTTTAAACCTTACACCGTGATTAAAATCAATGCGTTACTCTAATTATACGCAGTTACGTACAGTGTAGAGTGAGATGACGTATTGCGACATTAAAGTTCATTTAAATTCAATTATATAGTCATACATATTTTATAAATAATACTAGTATAAATATTTGAATATTAAATGTATTTATGTATGATAATATTTTAAATACTATATTAATATAATAAACATCATTATATTTTCCTTTTCCTGAAGTGTGTATAATTTTTTTTTTACTTTGTGTGAGAAAATAATGTATACATATAAATGACAAGATTGTGGTTTATGAAGTTGTTTTTGGAAAGGTTGAGTACACTGAGTAATAGAGTAAAATAGAGTAAAAGAAAATAAACAAGGAAGAAAGGTTTCTTAAGGGACAAGAAAAGAGGATTTAAAGTGAAAGGAAGATGAGGGAGATCAAGACCAGAAGGTGGCGCTAATGCAACATAATGGATGCCAACTGCTGGTAAACATTAAGAAGACAAGCCATTTTGTTTGTTTGTTTGTTTGTTTTATCATTAACGGCATTAAGTTATATGAAGTCAAATCAATGTCATAATTTACAAATGTATTTTGCATTTACAAACAATTTCTGAACATCTCTGCATTTTGTTTTAGCTTTTTTGACCCAAAACAAAAACATACAATCCAAAACAACAATGAGGATGAAAGAAACAGTAAATAACAAACAAACATAAATAAATAAATAACACACCCGGGGAAAAAAAAAAACATTTAAAAGAGCCCCATCGTTGTCTATATCGCTTTATTCTGTGAACATGGTTGCAGGGGTCCGGGAGTCTATCCTAGGAGACACCTAGACGGGGTGCCAATCCATCACAGGGCACACATACACTACACTCATTTACACATGAGAGGATATCAATTAAATCTAAAGCAAGAGGAATTTAAGTTGCATCTTGCAAAATCAGCAGCTGACTGATGATAAAATGTCTTCCAGTCACCCTGATGCCACACAAATCACTTTGCTATATATACACTGTATGTAGCCAAGAACTGAAAAGCAGTCAGGATAAGGTAAGGAGAGAACGGGAATCCTTGTCTGAACCACAAGATGATTAAAACCGAGGGGAAGTTCCATATACGGTAGCTGCTGTTATTATTATTATACAATTTTTTTTAATAGTTTTGCAGGAAAGATTGCCCAAAGCCACATTTTTCCAATGCTCTGAAGAAATTCATGCTCAACTGATTTTGTTAAAATGCTATGTAAAAATAAAACTAAAAAAGTGTAAATAAGGACAAATATAAAAGTCTAATGTCAATTCTTCATGTATAATGTCTGACATATTTAGCAAAAAAGTCAGACCAACATTTTATAATCTTATAAGACTTAAAGACTTCTGTCAAGAAAGGTGATAAATGTTGTCCAAAAAATTATTTTTTAATTTTGCATTAATTACATAATTTCCTGGTGTTTTATTATTTTTTAAGCTGTCGATTGCTTGAAGAACTTCTTCAGAGTAAAAAAAAAAAATAATAAAAAAATAAATCACATAATGCTCTCTCATCATCACTAATATTTTTTACAATGATTAATAGAATCCAAAAGAGAGGAAGTTAATTCATTACTATAACTGGAATGATAGAGTCCCATAGAATTTAGCCCAGTAATCAGTTATCTCTCTTTAATAAGCTCATCATCCATTCTTAATTTTTCATTACAGAAATCTTTGAGCGATGTTTTTCCAATCTAAAGAAATAAGCAGATTTTTGTTGACCTTATTTAATCCAGTTTCAAATCTATACATATCATTAATTTTATTTTAAAGCTTACTATATTCACACTTGTCAGAGACAGATACATTTTCTTGTCTAGAAAGTAAAGAAAGCTTAAAAAAGAGTATTGTCCAACCAAATTGTCTGCAAAATGTTTCAGATTTTGCTTTATTCCAGTATGTATTAGTAATTGTCTCCTTCACTTCTGAAATCTGAAGCAATATATAAATTATTTCCTAAATGGGATGGCAATTATTTTGTTCTTCAGTGCAGATGTGCTATTTGCAATAAAATTATGCAAATGTCTCAATTATGCAAAATGTGACTCAAAATTAAAATGTATTTTTACGAAGGAAAAGACATGGAGACGTGTTAAACCGAGGTACGTTAAATCCCATTAAAGAAATTAAATAGAATCCTGTTAAATAAAATGAAAACAGGGTTTCAGTGAAAGGCAGACTAGTCTTCTGTGTTGTTTCTTAAAAGATATTCAGCCTGAAACACACACACACACACACACACAGAATGAAGCATGTGCAACTATTAATTGTACTTTTTATAAATATGAACATTTTTAAAATTGAGAAAAGAAAAGTCCAGACCTACCAGGAAATCGACAGGATCCTCAGGCTTCACCTGGCAACACGCCACAAGCCCGTCCCTGAGAGTCGGCATGACGTACTTCATCAGGTAGTGTCTCAGCGGCAGTGAGCGTGCCTCCAGTAACTCATCCTCCTGCTTTTTCACTTCAATCCTGTTCCTGTCCTAAAAGACACAAAACCTTCAGCCTTCATGAACATTATGAACAGATGACATTCACGGATGATGTCAATCATTTTATCTGCTTAAAACTAAAATTCTACTAACACACACCATACATATGCCATTACTGCCACTATGGGAATTACCCATTCCTCCAGCAGAGCAGTCATCCTGGTCTCTTCCTCTGCCTCTCGAAGTGCACGCTCGGCGGCATCCTGCATGAGGCGCCGTTGCTTCTCCACAGCTTGTTTCCTCTCCAGTGCCTCCTGTTCCTCAGGTGTGGGGTAGTTCCTTGGCTCTCCCACCACCTCGATTATTTTCCTTAACGTACCTTCATTTTCTGGGTCACTCACACTGATCTCTGAGAATAAAACTCTTCTCGTCAGTCTTTGCAGAACTTACTGTATGTACAATATGTTCACGAATGTTCTCCAGTGTTACAGTCATGTATAAAAGTTATTACCTCCGCTTTTAAATCGATGTATTCATGTATAAAAACAATGTGGGCTATATTAAGTACCCCTTACTGCTTCCACAAGATTTAAGAGGGTAAGTTGGAGCCAGGTGCTGCTAATTCCCAGCCCTTGATTAATTTATCATCAGCAGGTTTTAAAGCAAGTTTTGGCAGTTTGCTGGCGTGGAGCATTCAGGTGTTTGTTGCCACATTGCCGAAAGGGAAATACATAAGCGATGGTCTCAAAGAAGCAATTGTTGCTGCACATCAATCTGGAAAACGTTATGAAATCGTTTCCAAACAATTTGCAGTTCAGCGTCCTACAGTGAGAAAGATTATTCACACGTGAAAAGCATTGAAGACGGTTGCCCATCTTCCCGGGAGTGAACGAACCAGCACATTCACCCCAAGGTCAGACCATGCAATGCTCAGTGAAATACAATAATCCCAACTACTGCTCAGACCCTACAGGCCTCACTGAGCATATTAAATGTTAAAGTCCATGAGAGCACAATTAGATGAAGACTGAACAAGTACAGTTTGTCTGGAATGGTTGCCAGGAGGAAGCCACTTCTGTCTAAAATGAACATGGAAGCACGACTGCAGGTCACAAAACTGCATCAGAGCAAACAACAAGGATTCTGGAACAATGTCCTATGGACAGACAAGACCAAAGTGAAGTTGTTTGGCCTTAATGGCCAGCGCCATGTTTGAGGAAACCAAGCAGCATTTCAGCAGAAACTCATCATACCCACTGTCAAGCACAGCAGTGGAGGGGTGATGATTTGGGCTTGTTTTACAGCCACAGAACCTGGGCACCTTGCAGGCATTGGGTCGACCATGAACTCCCCTGTGTAACAGAGAAGCAAATGTGAGACCATCTGCCTCACAAAAGCTTGGTCAAAGTTCAGCCATGCAACTGGACAATGATCCGAAGCACACCATCAGAATGGGGGGGGGGGGAATAAAAAATAAATAAAAATCAAGGGATGGACCAAAATTCCTCCACAATGATGTGAGAGACTGGTAAAGTCATGCAGGAAACTATTACTTCCAGTTATTGCTGCTCAAGGTGGATCTACAAGCTGGTGAATCATTGGGGTAAATAGGGGTAACTTTTGCACATGACTGTATATACACTACTGTTCAAAAGTTTTAGAACACTTGCAAATTTCTTTGTTTTTGTTTAGTGATTTATTTTCTACATTCT
>JAQMYG010000020.1:15793201-15812678 GCA_030014215.1 Clariallabes teugelsi
TCGCAAATATGTACAATATGAGAAATATTAATAATTAATATTAATTAATCAATCTTTAATACAAGAATCAGGTATTAAAGATTGAATTATGCAAATAATTATACTCAGTTAAATATAAATTATACAATAGAAACAAACTTAACAAAAATATACAAATAATGAATAACAGTAAACAGAGTAAACCAATTAACAAACAGACAAATAACTAAAAAAAAAGGAAAATAAATAATAAAAATAATTAAATAGCACAAAATACTAATATAGAAAGAAAGAAAGAAAGAAAGAAAGAAGAGAAAAGAGAAAAAAAATCACAGTGTTCCATCGATTAAATCAGAATGTCGAGACAATAGCAAAGCAGATTTATGATTTTCTATTAGCTTTAAGGAGTTTAAGAGGTGTTGTATTCCACAGAGGAAAGGTGATAGTTTAGGAGATGATTTAGCGAATTTACATTTATGGATGTAGAATTTAGCCTTTGTATTGTATTGTAGAATGTATTCAAGTGATTTATTACTGTGACGGAAAAAGATAATTATGTCCTTGCATAAATGTAAACACTCGAGTAAGCGCAGCGCCTTGATGACGTCAAACAGTTGCCTCGTTGCCATTGGCTGATTCACAAGAACCAGGAAGTGAAAGTTAATTCTCCTGCTGTGTCTCAAACGACTACAGTAAGTGGACGTTGTATTGCCCGGAAGCCTGTATTTCACAGCCTACTTAGTGCACTTTAGTATTTTTGCGGGAAGAATATGAGAGTAAACCCGAGACCAAAATATTGAACTCGTACAGGATAGAGATAAAAACCCGTGTCGTCGAAATGTCGATAAAGCAGCCGAAGCAGACTGTTCTCAACCCGGTGAGAGAGAAATATACAGCTTACATAAACATTAATGTCGTTCTATAAGCTGTTAAAGTCGTAGTTAAAGCTCGGGGGCGTTATGACAGTGAAGTGTTTACAAGTTGTAAGCTGGAGCCTTGGACAGACTGACAGCTGTTTAAATTGTGAATGTGGTGTTTATTTAATGTCAGTAATCATACATATGGTTTTTAATGTTGTTTAGCTAACAGGAACATGTTTCTCAGTCTAACAGGAAGTGTGTTTTAAGTGTTTTTAGATTTCAGATGTTATGAAATGCTGAAGAATAATTACAAGCTTTTCATAAAGTGTCAAATTTATTGACAATTACATTAAGTTTATGCAAAGAGTCAATATTTGCAGTGTTGAACCTTGTTTTTCAAGATCTCTGCAGTTCATCCTGGCTGTCAATCAACTTCTGGGCCACATCCTGATTGATGGCGCACCTCATTCTTGTGTAGTCAATGTTCAGTGCTTGTCAGAATTTCTGGGTTTCTGATTGTCTGTCCTCCTCTTGATGACCGCAAGTTCTCAATGGGATTCAAATCTGGGAAGTTTCTTGGCCATGGACCCAAAATGTCCATGTTTTATTCCCCAAGCCACATAGTGATCACTTTTGCTTCATGGCGAGGAGCTCCATCATGCTGGAAAAGGCGTTGTTCATCACCAAACCATTCTTGGATGGTTGGGAGACGTTACTCTCTGAGGATGTTTTTGTACCGTTCTTTATTCATGGCTGTGTTCTTAGGAAAAATTTTGGATTTGATGAGCTCACTCCCTTGGCTGAGGAGCAGCCTCGCACATGAATGGTCTCAGGATGTCTTGGAGGACTGTAAAGTGGTTTTGGGAACAAAACATCGAAATTTTGGGTCCATGAGCATTAAACTCCCCAGACCTTAATCACATTGAGAACTTGTGATCAATCCTTAAGAGGTGGACACACAAAAACCTACAAACTCCAAGCTTTGATTATGCAGGAATGGGCTGCCGTCAGGCAGGACGTAACCCAAAAGTAAAAAAAAAAAATTGTTTGTTTTTGGTCCCTAGCAAGTCCCTATAGCAGTAACCATCCTGGGTGGACTTCATCCAGGTGAGATGGTTCTGATCCAGGGCTCTGTTCCAAGTGATGCAGACAGGTGAGTGAGCTGATTTTAAGCATAACATCTAGGGTTAACTTTTATTGGTTCATTGGTAGGATTCTCGCCCGCTATGCGGAAGGCTTGGGTTCGATTCCCATCCAATGCCCCAAACCCTAGTCATTGTATGCAGTGCCAGTCCCATGCCCGGATAAAACGGGAGAGTTGCGTCAATTAGGGCATCCGGCGTAAAACATGTGCCAAGTTGTTGTCCGCTCTGACCGGAGCCAAAAAAAATCTAGGGTTAAATTCATCTTCTTCTTCTGCTTCTGAACAGTTGAGGGTTGAGGGCCTTGCTCAAGGGCTCAACAGTGGCAACTTGGTGGTGTTGGGGTTTGAACTTAAAACCTTACAATCAGTAGTCCACCGCCTTAACCAAAAGATGTAAGTCATGGAGAGACCCAGAGACAGACAGACAGACAGATAATAGGAAATACATATGCATTTTCTGATTAAAGACACAAGATATTTAGATGTACTATATATTCATCTGAACACGGACTACACATAAGGAATCAGGAAGCGCAATGAGGGGGTTGTTTTTTTACGGGCTTGTTTAAGGCATGGGAAAGTTCACATTATATTCAGTAATCTTATCATCTTATTAATCTAGTTTAAGTATAGTTTAAACTCAGGGTGTTGCAGGTTTGGCTCTGCGCAAATATGTGATGTGATGTAATGTGATAACACGCTGCTTTGTATTAGGATCGTGTTAGTGTGATACGTAATACATTTGGTTGTATTAGTACAAAGACTGGAGCTCTGGATGCTGATGACGGGGTGAGGGAGCCGGACATAGTGAAGAACTAACACGTAACCGCACTGGTGGCTTTACATAAAATTCAGGCAACATTTTGATGAGAGAATTTTCACCCTGACCTCAATTTTCAATTTTTTTATTTATTTTTTGCATGCAGGTTTCAGGTGGACTTCATGGTCGGCTCCAGTACTAAACCCAGAGCAGACGTTGCGTTCCACTTCAACCCGCGCTTTAAGAAGAACCAGATCGTCTGCAACACCCTGCAACAAGAGTACTGGGGTAGAGAAGAGATACACTATCAGATGCCGTTCAGGAAGGGGGCAGAATTCGAGATCATCGTGCTGGTAGAGAAAGATTTGTACAAGGTGAGGATGGAGAATATTTGTTACCACATTCTTAGGCACTAGTTAGGGTTGGAGTAATTTTTTTTAAGGGTTGGATGGTTAAATCAGATGAAACACCTGCTCATACTGCATTCAAATAGCATCGTGTCAGTGATCATATCTCTCCATGTAAAGCTAACTTGTCTTGAATAGGACTTTGTGCACTTTCTAAGTGTTTGTGCTGTCTTTCTTCTCACCTCCAGGTGGCAGTAAATGGTTCTCATGTGCTCGAGTACAAGCACAGAATAGACCTGTCCAGGGTGGACACGCTGGGTGTATTTGGAAAGGTTCATATCCAGGCCATCGGGTTCATTCCAGTTACAGTGAGCGCCTGACATCATCATCATCATCACAATCCGTCTCCGGCTCTTTGACATTCTGCTGTTTGTCATTTCTAGCAAAACATGAAGCAATGCATACAAGTTATATATATTATATCTTTTCTTTTTTTAAGAGTTCTACCAGTTCTTCTGTAACTGTGAAGGGGATCAACACCCAACCACCAGTAAGTACCCCAGTGCTGTGCTTGTGGCCTATACATGCAGAGTTACATTAAGTGTGTACTGTATGTGCAGGAAGGGATATGCGTGTAAGAGCGGGGTAAGTTTGAGTAACAGGAGGGTTATGTGTCTTTAAGCCATTTCTAATGGCGGGGTTAAGTGTGTGCATGGGCAGGGTTGAGTGTTTAAGGGTGGGGTTTAGTGTACAATGGTGGGGTTGAGTGTGCGTAAAAGAGGGGTTGAGAATGTGCAAGGGTGGAATAAGGGCGGGGTCGAGGCATTGCAGGGGCGGAGTTGAGGCCGTGCAAAGGTGGAATAAGGGCGGGGTCGAGGCCGTGCAATGGTGGGGGAGGGGTGCAGTGTGTGCGGGGGAGGGGCCCGTGCATGGAAATGGGGGCATCCAGATACATGCACTCAACCCTGCCCTCACGGTGCGTAAGGGCGGGGTTGAAGGCGTGTAAGGGCGGGGTTGTCGGCAGATACGGGCGGGGTTATGCGCGTGTAAGAAAAGTTATTATGTTGTTAAAATACCACATTCTTTCTGACTAATGCATAAGTAATTCATGTTTTTAACACAACGTCCGTGCTCTTGTCTGTCCCTCAGGCTGTGCTGGAGGACTCGTCTGATTTGGTGAGTAACTGAGAGCTGATTAGAGGAGCCGGTGTACTTTTAAATGCAGTTTTTTTTATTGGGATCAAAAACAAGGTTCTTTCACCTAATGAGAGTGTAGAGACTGTAGTTTGGTCACATTCCTTGTGAAGCAAATTTGGGTCTTCTAAAATGTGTTAAATAAATTTAAAACGGTGATGGAAGCAAGAATGGAATGTAAAGATCAAAAGAAAGGTGTTAACAAGCAGAAGATACATTTAACCCAGAAAGGGAGAGTTTTAAACAGGCAGTAGGTGGATCGAATACAGGACAAAATGATGAGGGCAAAAAGGATGAAAGAAGGAAAGAAGGGGCAGTAATTTGTCACATACGCAGTCATACACAATATGTGCAATGTTTTAACAACCGCCCATGACCTAAAAAATTAAAGGAAAATAGAGTATTTAAATAACGAATATGAAATAAGAATATAATAATAAAAAAGAAAAATGGAGTATTGAAAAGAAAATATTAAATATAAAATATAGAAAAATTTTAGCTGTAAAATTTACATTTAAATGACAAAATGAAGGGAGGGTGGAGGAGGGATAAGTGGAAGGAAGGAATAAGGGGAGAAAGAATGAATGCTAGATGTATTTATTTAATCGTTCAGCCATGGAAGATACATGCATCTGACTGGATGATATTTAATATGTTTTTACTTTAGGCTTTCCTAACAAAAATCTGTTATTTTATATAATTTTTTAAAAAACATTTTAAAATCCACGCTCTGTGTATTGCCGTATGTAACGCAGCGAGCACGTAGTCTGAAGTCTGTTTTCACGCTTCGTTACTGCGGGTAAACAATTTAATTTGCAGATAAGTGTAATTTATATGCTGCAGTTTTCAATCACACCATCAATAATAGAGCAAGATCTCGTCTCTTCAACATCAACCACCCAAGACAAACTTATAATACAGCAACGTCCAATATTAATGATATCCTCCTGACATATTAATAGTACTTCATGATATCACAATACTTTTTAGTCCTGGAGGATTTTCTCTCTGCGGTGTTTACTGTCCCCTGATACGGATTATGGAGTGAAGTTTTTTTTCCAAAACAGATGAATGTGCTGCTCCATCAAATACCTGCTATACTATAAACAGGACAATATTCAATTTCTTATGAGACTCAGTGGCAGTGATGATGATGATGATGATGATGATGATTAATATCCTTGTGTGTGTGTGTGTGTGTGTGTGTGTGTGTGTGTGTGTGTGTGTGTGTGTGTGTTCAGACTCTTCCTTTTAGGAGAAAGCTACTAAAGGGCTTGAGTCCAGGACACACCATCACAGTCAAGGGTCAGGTCCCTGTCTATGCTCACAGGTTTGGAGATAAACATTAAATATTGTCATTTTTATTTGAAACTAAATTTAAGTCCAACAAACACTGTTTGGCGATTACTGCTTTGATTGAAAAAAATAAGTCAAAGTATTATACTCTACTATTTTACTTTAGTTTTAACTCATTCTCTTTCCTTTGCATGAAGTTCTTGTAAGGATATTAATTTTATAATCGAATTCAAATAGTGTTATAACACCATGAAATATGTAATAGTTTATTATATATGATAACTTTACAATATCTACAATTACAACGGCTTTTAATTTTCATCAGTATTTTTATATCTTCAAGGCAGAATGTAGATTAAGAAGTGCGGTTTTGTAGTATGGCAGTGCAAGCCTGTTCATATCGGTGATGTTCATATTCCTGTTGTTGTTGTTGTTGTTGTTTATTGTCTTTGCAGCTTCTCTGTAAACCTGCGCGTCAGCAACTCTGAAGACATCGCGCTGCACCTAAACCCTCGGTTGAAGTCCGGCTTGTTTGTTTGTAACTCGTACCTGTCAGAGTGCTGGGGTCCAGAAGAGCACACCCTGCCCAGCTTTCCCTTCAGCACAGGAGAGTACTTTGAGGTATTAAACATGACCTGTTTAAACAAGTACATGCACAAAGAAATAGATAATATACCTACAATGTTTATATATCTGTAATATTGAAACTTAAAACGTTTAGCCAAATGTTGTGTAGGTTCCCCTTGTCGCACCTGGGTGGCTCTGGCCCCATGGGGAACCTCTGGGATGTCCAGTGGTGTCTGGCAGTAGGATGTTCGCAGTTAGTTCAGGTCTCCATGGGTCAGACTTGGTCTGGATTGAGCTCTGAGGAACCTTTCAGGACCTTAAATTCCATTAAACCCCATACAATTCAATTTTATTTATATAGTGCTATTAACAATGGTCATTGTCCCAAAGCAGTTTCACAAAATGTAAAGAAAATGTATGGAAGTGTGTATGAGTGAGAAAAACATGTGTTTAGATAATAATGAGATTGTCCCTGATGAGCGAGGCTAAGGGCGTCAGCGATGGTGGCAAGGAAAACCTCCCTGAGATGGCAGTAGGAAGAAACCTTGAGAGGAACCAGACTCAACAGGGACGCCATCCTCATTTGGGTGATAACGGATAGCAGGGATTATATAACGACATCATGTGTGTTAGGCTGCTGGAAGTTCAGTATAACAGACGTTGTCTAAGTTATCATGGAGTCCAGGTCAGCACAGGGATGAGTCAAGAGGTGCAGAGGTCTGGATCACTGGGAGCTCAGGAGCAGCATGTGTAGATCCAAACCATCAACCATCAATAATTTTTTTTCAGCAAGTTGTGCTGCATTGGCCTTTCTGTGGGATCAGACCAGACATTATGGCTTTTCTCCCCACAGGAACTCATGATCCTGTCATCAGTATTTAACTCATAATCAGTGTTTATTCAATTCACCTGGTGTCGGTGTTGGTGTTCTGGCTGATTGGTGTATACGCTCCTACTTCATATGATCGTATGCAACCATACACAGTTAAAATAAAAAAAGTCTTCACGTACTGTAGAACATCTCTACACACACAAAAAACAAAAAAAAAACAGAAAGGAAATGGAAGAAGTTAAACACAATGTGATTACAAACCACAACTTAGCAAAACAGGAAGTTGTCTGAAATGTCTGTAGTTTATTCAAGTTCAGTCTTGATTTCACAACTTCCTACAGAGATGCTATGTTTGTTTTTAGCCACTTTTACTAATTCAATACTGTATTTTAGGAACATATTTAAAACCTACATATAAAAATCTATTTTATTGATATAGATGTACAAACTTTCGCCCTCAGCTGTACTTATATTGATATTCTTCCAGATAAATATTTCAGTCTTGCTTGCTAAGGCAGGAAACTGCTTTGCTCTAAGCCGAAAGTGTCTCTCTGACAATCCTGAGATTTGCACTCAAAACCTTGTGGTGCACCAGTGCAAAGAGTTAACGACAGAGCCAACACTGCACCGGTTAGCCTCAGTGGGTTGTGTGGTCCTGATCGCCGTACCGTTCTCGTTTTAGCGGTCAGACGAGCGCTTAATCATATAATCATTAATGTGATTGATCATTGTGCTGATTTCGTTTCAGTGTTTATTTACACTCCTGTGCTCAGGATGATCATTGTGTCCAGGACGCAGCAGTAAATAAATGAGAATCTCATTTTAGAGGTCAGCGGCGTGTTGGACGCTGTAAGCAGTAATCAGATTGACTTGTGTGGTGATTAAATTTGAAGTCTTTAGTTCAGCTTTTTTCTTTTTTTCTTTTCCCCCATTGATCACAACACCAATTTTCTCAAGAGGTAAAATAGATACGTTGGTTTTTATAAATGAATTTTTATTCTTATATACTGTATGTTTAAACGATTTTTGGCAAACAGAAACCACAAAAAAAAAAAAAAAAAAGGAAAGACATAAAAATATCTCAACTCTCATCTTCATCTTTATTCATTACCTCACACAGGTGTACACATTCATTTATTATCCTACTCTAGTAGACCAGACCTGGACCTGTACTATAGTCCCACTTTGAATCTCAGCCAGGTTGTAACATTTAAGACGGAGAACTATAATAACCTATAATAACTATAATTTATTTAAAAATAAACGAAACGGAGAAATTGACCGAACTATATTTACGCTATGACTCTTACTTAAGTTACAGCCAATCAGGGTAAATTTATTATTTTTTTTAACCTTTTTCTCTTAAAGATCTTAAGTGCCGTCACTCAGACTTGGGGGTGATTCAGGACACAGAATGATTTTCTGTCTTCCATAAGCATGAAAATGATTTCACTGTGCGGCTGAACCATCTGGAAGATCCGGATTATTTTTTTATATATTTATTATTTTATTTATTTATTTATGTATTTTTGCGCTACTGGGTATGATTAAAGCCTTTAAGCTCTAGAATGTTGAAGGCCTGGGAGACTGGTGGCATGTGGATGATAATGTAGATCCTCTTTAAACGTAAATCTGTACATATAGACAATTGCTGACATACTGTGTATATATATATATATATATATATATATATAAAAATCTATTATTTTAATACGAGCTCTTGGAGCTTACAGATTTAGTTTTACACAAAAGTACACTATAGAGTTGGATGTGTGTTTGGAGGAAAGTTTTTGCCTTCCATGTGGATGCGATAAAACTCAAGAAGAAGCACAATGAACACGATGTAGTTAATCAGATTTTTTTTGTATGGTTAAACTAGCAAGTTTTCCCCAAAAAGCAATCCTTTAATCGGTAATCTGTCGCTTATCCAGATGATAATCCTGTGCGAGGCGCAGCAGTTTAAGGTGGCCGTGAATGGCGTTCATCAGCTGACCTACAAGCACCGCGTACAGGACCTGAGCCGCGTGGACGAGCTGCAGATCGCCGGGGACCTGCAGCTCCTGGACGTTAAGATCTGGTAACCGACATCCCATCTGAACCCTGCAGCTTTCAGTAAAGACCTGGAGACCCAGCGCAACCGATCTCAGCCTGCATAGTGTGTGTGTGTGTGTGTGTGTGTGTGTGTGTGTGTGTGTGTGTGTGTGCGCACAAAACCAACTAGTCTGGCTTTTACCCTTCTCATGCTCTCCTACTGATTTACGGACACGGCTTTGGCTATAGTGTACTGTATGATCAATACCAGTTCTCTTTTCTTATGTAACCTTTAGTACCTACTAAGCTTTGACAAATAATAAGGGAGGAGATCCAGTTTTGTCGGTGTGTGTGTGTAGAATTTTGGTAATGTGGGAAAAAAGACCTGATGGGTGTCGTCGTTATACGGGTGTTGGGGTTCGTGATATTGCACTGGAGCTACGAGATCAATGTATCGTACTAACCACCTGCTAAGTTGTTTGATATCTTTTAAAAGGTTGTTTATGTGATTTCTGACGCACAGACAAACAGAAAGTAGGAGAAGAAAAAAAAAATAGGATATTTTTAATTTCTCAGTTTGTAGTTACAGCGATACCTCAGCATACGGACGCCTTAACGGGTGGAATTTCCGCCTTAAGAACTTAAATATTGCCTCGGCATACGAAGCATTTTCAGCATAGACGCGCACGATTAGTTTGCACGTACATCCGGCCAAATGAAGTGAGTTTACATACTTTTTGTGTTGTTGTTTTTTTTTTTTGCCATTTTGTGCAAGATTTAGTGAAGAGTAGCACCATAGGTCGGCTAGAATGTTAGCAAGAAGAAAAGGGAGCCACTTTCAGTTTTGTTTGAAAATCAACCTCGTCCCAAGATGAATCATATAAATTAAGTTAAGGTTAAGTAAAGTTTATTGATTATTTATTTCATACTTAACTTTATTTGCAAGTCGTTTCTAAATGTTTTGATTGTTTTTAGAAGCAAAAAATCTGATTATAGTGTTGGAAATCTGTAATATTGGTGATATTTTGGGGCGGCTAGAACGGATTATCGGCATTTACATTATTTCCTGTGGAAAAATGCGTTTCTCAATATGAAATTAAGAACTCGCCTCCGGAACGGATTAAATTTGTATGCCGAGGTACCGCTGTAGAGACGCAGGAAAGTGCTGTGGCTTAATGTTGTCAGGCAGATCTGTATATCTTAGGTGTTTATATAATTCCAATTTGATTGATATGTTTATGAATGTGTAAGTCGTACACAATATGATGCGCTGGTGGTGACGATCTGAACATGCAGTTTGCACAGCGCTATACTAGCAGCTATACGATAAGCTGTCTTTAATTATCCGCCTCATAGCCCTAGGGAGGATTATGTAAATTTTGTTTATTCTTTCTTCTTTCAATGTGTGTCGATGGATAGATAGATAGGTAACTAAATTTAGGGTCTAATCAGCCCATTTTTATTTATTTAAAAAAAAAAAGAAAAAGGAAAACGATAGAAGAAAGGAACGTATAACACACAAGACAGGCGATGTCATGACCTGGATACCTGGTTTATGAAATACATGTTTGAAATGTTGTTTATAACATCGCCCAAGGATATAATATGGGATGTGGAATATCATGTCGGAAAATCTAAACCAGAATAGAACGAAAATTCTATTACATTCAATGTAATAAAAGTAAACAAATCAAAGGAGCGTTAAAGAATCACACCGAGGCTGCCTCAGTTTTTTTGTGAGCAGGTTTTCTATTTCAGTCATTTAAACCAGGACCCTTCAGGCCGGAATTGAATGTAACATTATCCTGCTTATTGCACTAATAACAAAGATTCCAAGTTCACTTGTTTGCAAGAGTTCGGAGTAAGTGACGATATTGATTTGTTTTGAGAGAATGGAAAACCTCACACATCTCCTGCTGAATGCTAAGCTAAACAATTAGCAGACATCTTAGTTTAACGTCCACCCAGATGTTCAGACAGATGTGTTTGGTGTCAATGTGTCAGGAAGCCCACGATATACAAGGGGAAAATTCAGTTCTATGCAAGTCATGAACAGCCTATTTTTAATTATTTTTTTTAAATCTCCAATCAGAGAACGTGAAACGTGAAACGCTAGTTTGTTAACAGACCAATTTGACACCAAGTGTCCTTGAAGTAAAAGTGGAAAAGACTTTGCACTGTGTTATGTTTCCGTTCTAATTTCAATGTAATAATTAATAATGCATGTGAAAATAGTTAATGACGTACTTAATGAACTACTTTTTTTCTGTCTCTAATCTATAAAGTGCTCACCACAATGTCTGTCCAAGTTAAACACATGTAGTATTTGTGTAACAAATGATGAAAATGTAATGAACAAAATAAATGTTGAAACGGGTTCTGTTTTCCTTCTCCATTTGGGATAAGTAAAAGATTGCATCAAGGTTTTGTTTTTTTTAAATCCAAGACTTCAAAGAAAATCAAAGAAAATTCTGTACATCATTTAAGTTGTGAGTTATTGTTAGCAGAGACTTGTGCAAAAACAATATCGGTAAGTATAACCATCTCATCTGAAGCTTTTGAGCGCAGTAACGCCATCTGATCACTTTTGGAAATAAAAGATCAATTTTAAACATATTTGTATACAGATGAAAGGCTTCAATTGTAATTTGTAATTCACTTTAACTTCCATAAATGATTTAAAGACGACTCATTACATTAAACATGAACTAAACAATGTTGTATTTCTCATTAGCTTTCTCCACTAGTCAAGTGTCCTGTGTGCTTATTTCTCCAAATTTCTACTGAGTCAACTATAATATTAGAAGCACCAGGTTAGTAAACGACAGCATGGTGGTGTAGCGTCAAAATCCATCTTTTTTTTTTAAAGAAATGACACAAAATAACTGACTTTCAGTCGAGTTGAGCCCATGACATGCAGTGCGAAAGTTGTTTGGCTCAATGAACTCTAAATGTGTACCGAGTTTCGTGTGCAAACGTGCAAGTGTGTATGAGCTATGCAGCAAAATCTCATGTGGGGGCCCTCAGGCATCCTAATGGCAACAGATTCCAACCTGTCTGCCAATTTTCATGAGTTTTTGAGCATGTTAAGCCCAAGACTACAAGTTCTCAATATGATTAAGGTCTGGGGTGTTTCCTGGTCATGGACTCAAAATTGCGATGAGAAGTTGCTCTCAGAGAATGTTTTTGTACCATCCTCCATTCTTTATATAGCTGTGTTCTACCATCAGTCCTGTGTCATGCCAACAGTGAAGCATCCTCAGACCATTCATGTGTGGTGTTGCTTCTCAGCCAAGGGAGTGAGCTCACTCACAATTTTTCCTAAGAACACAGCCATGAATAAAGAACGGTACAAAAGCATCCTCAGAGAGTAATGTCTCCCAACCGTCCAAGAACAGTTTGGTGATGAACAAAGCCTTTTCCAGCATGATGGAGCTCCTCACCATAAGGCAAAAATGCAAACTAAGTGGCTTGGGAACACAACATGGAAATATTCGGTCCTTGGCCAGGAAACTCCTGAGATCTTAATTCTATTGAGAACCTCAAGAGGTGGGTGGAGATAAAAAAAATAAATAAAAAATTCTGACAAACTCCAAGCACTGATTATGCAAGAATGGACAGGATGTGGCCCAGAAGTTGATTGACAGCATCAGGGTGAATTGCAGAGGTTTCTTGAAAAAAAAACAAAAAAACACTGGGAATATTGACTCTGCATAAACCTGATGTAATTGTCAATAAAAGCCTTTGACACTTATGAAATGCTTGTAATTATACTTCAGTATACCAGAGTAACATCTGACAACACTGAAGATTTTTATTTGTGAAAATTTATATTAGCATCATTCTCAAAACCTTTGGTCACGGCTGTATAGTCCGGGTTGAATTAAAAAAAACAGATAAGAAACAAATGATGGTTAAATAAAAAATAGCGTAACGGGCAAATAATAAAAAAAATGCAACTGACTAATGTTTTCCGGTTCCAAAATTTGATACATAAAAACAAAAGACTGCTTTACAACATTTTTTTTTTCAGTTTTCATGTGAAATATAGAGACGGGTAGGACAAATAATACACAAATTTGAAGCATAATTTATCAACTGTATGAAAATATTAGATTTGGTTGTGAAGTAAACAGTCCTTGGAGTAATGCTGAAACTGCTCGCTCTAAAACTGATCTTGTGTTGATATTCTCACTGCTGCTTTAGAAATGTAAGAGTTTGGCTTTTATACAGGGAGTGTGTGAAGGATGTATTTTTGACTGGTTTTCAAGCGTTTTTAAGTGCTGTTGATTTCTCGAATCAGTGCTATTTGCACGTTCTTCAAATATTATATCTGATAATAACATGTAGACATACAGTGTTTGGAAATTATACTGGAAAATCCTTCATTTTCGATTATTAACGTAATAAAATAATGTGTACACGGTGTCACGGACGAGGCATTTTCAGAATCATTTACGCTGCTTGTAGATTCCATACAAACTTGCAAATTTATTGACAAGATTATCACCTCTACAATGGGAAAATCATTGAACTTGTATTTGGCACAGAAAAATCACATCACCATAATGTGTGATTCAGACATATCAAAAAGATCTGATGCAATATAATCACCCAAGTTAACAAGCCCGCTGTCGTATTGCCGTATTGCCAGAACGCGATCGTCGACAGAAGCTCAGAGAGATGTCAAAAGGCAGTGAGATTGCATTTACACCAACAGTTGTTTTTTTTAGTGTTTTTTTTTAAAAGTGTTTTTAGTGTTTAGCTCTAGAAAACATCCACCATCTGAATTATGGACTGCGAGTGGAGGAGAGTGACGTAGTTCTTCCCGGAGCTCATGAACACAGTTAAGTGCTATAGTAGAACATCTTGCTTTCTCGATGACACAAGTACGCTATGTATGTTTCTATTTGTGGTTTTCTCTACATGTACTGCAAAAATGATATCTTAACATGTGAAAATATCTTGAATAAAGGCTCATTTATCTCATTAAGGAAGAAAACTCGCCGTAAAGCCATGCTGTTAGAGGAAAATGTGCTGGTTTGATGCGTCCTGATACAAAGCCGAGTTTTATTTCACAAGAAGGTTAAATAAACGTCTCCTCACCAAATAACGGCACATCATCAATGATGATACAGGAGATAAAACGTTATTGTTAATCTGTTTAATGTGTTAATTGTTAGTCTTAGGTTATGAGTTGTTTCCCTGTGAATTAGCCGTTACCATAGAAACGATCACTCGTAATTACTATCGCAGTAAGATAAACTTGGGTTTGCCTTGTGCAGTTTCTCATCAATTAAAGTCAAGAATTTAACAGTGGTGTAATATTTATCATCATATCACGATATATTCAGCCAAAATATGGAACTGGTGCTAAAAAGTGAAAATTGTCAGATAGGATCATATAACACAATTTTTTCTAACACTTAATGCTTAGTATCTCCTGATCCATGCTTCATTTTTTGTAAATATACGTACACATATATATTTTTGACAGATAAACAGAAACACATTTGCTTCAAACAGTTTCTTGCCCTTTTATGTTTTAGTGTCCGGAACGTTTTCGAATTTAAATCTTTCAACGATTTTAACTGTCATTCACATGAAACGTGGCCAGTTTAGATTTCACATAAAAAGATATAAACCTGCAAAAGTGTATTATAAGTGTAAAATGCAACATTGTTAAGATATTGCAACATGAATTTGACCTGGTTACGGACACTACAGATTTTTTGTTTGCTTTTAACCTTTTACCAAAAGGAAAAGAAAAAAAAAAAAACGGGATGTTTTAATTTAAAGTAACAATTTTTACAAAGTTTTCATGTGCGTCTAGAAGCTTACACCAATTAACATTAGTATGAATACGAAATATGTATAATTAGCATTTTAAATGATTATTGTTTGAAGCGAAACACTGAAAAATGGCCATTTTTTTGAGGCACATATAAAATAATTTCTCCAAAACGGCTGAAGTTAGCAACTTGGAATTTTTAGGGAAGCAAGATTGGTCATTTTCATGTTGTATAAACTTCAGAAGTGGCTTCTTTAGCATTCACACATTTTCTGTATTATATGTATAACGTAAAAAAAGACCAAATAAAATCAGCACCAATACTGTGTTTTGGCCGATGATGATGACGATTATGCATTTTTCTAGTCATTTTGTTCAAATTCATCAGATCAAAATAAATCAATGGAGCAATACGTCCTGTGAAAAGAAAATAATTCAGATTGATTGATCTCGGCGTAGTAATCATGTCTGTAAGTGTTATGATCGGAAATATTAGATCTATTTGCCTTTATCCAAGATATTTTCCCTTGCTAAGATACCGTCTGTTTTCAGTATGTTGATAACGTGTGGTGCATTTAATACAGATTTTACTTTGAGGCGTACTTAGTGTGTAGACTGGAAGAGCTGGAAGACTGCTCTTGGTCCTTTTTTTTGTTGTTGTTGAGGCTGAAAAAGTAAACTGTCACAGGAAGTGCGTCCTCATCCTATAAAGATGAAACTATGGCTTTTGGCTCTGTGTGCGTCCCGGGTTCGTCACACAGAGCTGAGCTTCACCAGGCCACGTACTGAATCCTCGTGCAGTGAGTCCTGGCTGGCCGGGTCGTACAGCTGGGCCAGGTGGGCGGTGCAGGGCAGCGCCATGACGGGGGAGGGCATCTCCTCGGGGCTGGCGAAGGCCTCGTGGCTGAGCTGGTGGTGGTGGCAGAGGCTCTCGGGGTCGTGTAAAGCCAGAAGCTCGCCCCCGCAGCCCAGACTGGTGGTGGAGGAGGGCAGCGAGGGGTGAAGGGAGCACGGCACGCCCACTGACGGTTTGACCTGCAGCACGGTGCCTCCGCTCAGCAGCACCGGCTGGACGTGGAGGAGAGGCGTGGTGGCGGCCTGCAGGACGAATTTGGTGCTCTGGATGCACTGGTCCTGATGACACTTGAGAGAAAGGAGAAAACAAGAAACTTTAAGATAATTTTTATTTTTTTTTCTCCCTGTGACAATTTTATTCCAGCGTAATGATGTCATTTATAGCAAATAATTTTTTTTTTAATGCATCTAGCATTGATAGCATAGATTTTCACTGTTACCTATATTAGCATTAAATTTAATAATCCTTATAATAAATATTGTCTTTTGTTTCTTACCATGTGGCTCTGGAGCTGAGTCGTAGGACAGGCGTTGGTCCCGTTTGACTGAGCCGTTGGCTGAGGGGTGTCCGGTTCTACAAGACCTCTCCTGTCAATCAAACTGAAGGACAGAGAAAGAATGAGGAAGAGACGGGAGCAATTAACTGCTTCGTGCAAAAAAAAAGAGTGTGTGAGTCACTGAGCGTGGGTGAACACTGAAGAATGAATGAGCTTGAGGGAATCAAGAGGGTCTCTGCCTCTGCCTTCCTGTGTGCATTCATATGTGTGTGTGTGTCTCGCAAGGCACTTCCTCCCACTCCGCATGCCCACACATGAAACAGATGGCAGCCACTTGTACCAATCCTGATCATGCTTTTCTGTTTTGATGGGAAACTTGCTAATGGTGTGCAAAACTCCGAGCATGTGTGTGTGTGTGTGTGTGTGTGTGTGTGTGTGTGTGCGTGTGTGTCTCATCAACCTCGTCTACATGAAGCAGAGGTACTGAGGATAATAAAGATCCTGATGGTTTTATTTTCCACTTCGATTTAAACACACCTAGCTCTGATCCTCACATGCTTCAGATTAAGGCTGGAAGTAAACTGTGTAGTGTTTACGTGGGAACGGAGCAGAGCTGCCGTCATGTAAACTATAATCAGTGAGGAGAAGAGAAAAGAGAAGAGAAGAGAAGAGATGCATGCTACAGATATGATCTAAAGTATGGAGACGTTCCAGATGCTCCAAGTCACGACTTGAGCTGGCAGATGTTAAATATTGATTATGTCATAATAGACTTTCACAGTGAATAGAAATTCCTCCCAGATTTACAACAGCTTCATTGTGTTTGTACTCACATACTCATATATTGTGCTTATATGCATTATTAATGACGACTAAACTGGTCATCCAGTAATTAAGTTTAGCCACATTTTAACACTTTGGTTACCACTCATGCACCTAAGGCCTTCTGCTTTATTATAATAGGGTGCCATTAATATTGCCCTCATTGTACAGGAACTCTGATTCACAAATAAATGTAATAAATCTATGATATTCAGCATAACCATACTGGTACAGTATACACTATAGTATATATACTGTATATATATATATATATATCACCATGCGATAGATCGAGGTCCAAAACATGGTACTGGTGCTAAAAAATAAATTTTCAGATAAGATCATATTACACCATTTTTCATAATACTTAATGCTTCTTATTTCCCGATCCATGCTTCATTTTTTTTGCAAATATACATACACATTTATATTTTATCAGCTACAAAGAAACAGATTTGCTAGATACAGTTTCATGCCCTTTTATGTTTTAGAATCCGGAACTTTTTTAAATTTAAATCTTTCAACGATCTAAACTGTCATTCAGATGAAACTTGGCCGATTTAGATTTCACATGAAAAGACATAAACCTGAAAAAGTGTATTATAAGTATAAAATGCTAAACTGTTTGCAACATGAATTTGACATGGTTACGGACACTACAGATTTTTTATTTTTTTTGCTTTTTAAGCTTTTCGTTAAAAAAAAAACGAATGCTTTACTTTAAGTAACAATTTTTACAAAGTTTTCATATGCTTCTAGAAGCTTACACCAATTTTAGTATCAATACTCATGAAGAAATAATTTGCATTTTAAATTATCATCCTTGTTTGTATAATGCTGAAAAATGGCCATTTTTTGGGCATTTATAAAATCATCTCTCCAAAACGGCTGAAATTAGCAAATTGAAATTTTTTGGGAAGCAAAATTGGTCACTTCCATATTGCATAAAGTAGCTTCTTTGGCATTCATACATTTTCTGTATTATATGTATAACATAATAAAAAATAAAAAAAAACCTATAGTATATACAGTATATATATCACCATGCAATAGATCTATGTCCAAAACATGGTATTGCTGCTAAAAAGTAAATTTTCAGATCGGATCATATAACACCAGTTTTCATAATACTTAATGCTTCTTATTTCCTGATCCATGCTTCATTTTTTGTAAATATGCATCCACATTTATGTTTTTAATGGGAATGCATCTAACCATCTATAATAAGCACAAAGCGATTTCTTAAGTAAACTCCAAGCTAGTCTGATACACACAGCTAGCTTGGAGTTTGACTGTAAGAAGTGAAAGGTAAAGGTGGAGGAAGATAAACATCAGAAGGTGTTTATTGCTTTTTCTTACACTTTAAAACAGAGTTGTCACCAAAAACACTATATGTCTAAAATGCCTGTTTCTGACATTTACAGTATGTTGACCTGATAAACAGCCTTTTCTAGAGTCGATGCCCTTAAGGTACGGCATTAATGATTCAGTGGACGGGGAAAATAACAAATCAACAAATCAAGGGCAGGCCAAAAACAGCATTGATATACAGTAAGAGAATGATCAGGGAATGATTCAGTCCAAATGCACAGGAAATTAGGAAGCAGAAGTGAAAAGAAGACAGTTTTGCTTTCTCGTGGTCTGTGAAGATGGAGACGGGGAGATGATGGATATTAGTCATCCGTGAGGAACCACAATCTGATCATCATAGTGCAGATCGGGTGTCTGAAACGCAATAAAACTGATATTTTTGGGTACAGACTCTTTTTTTAACTCTTTTTTTTAAGGCTTCAGACATCTCAGTTTTCAGTGAATTTTATTGGAAGTGTTAATGAACAAACCCGTTCAGGTGAATGTACAGCGTGAGCACTAACATCTTCACCATAAAAGGTCATTGTTGACTTGTTCAATCATTATTAATTATTGATGGTGTATGATGTGTACAGGCACATCACGCTACAGCCCTGAAGCTGAGACTGCTCTGCTCATAATGTACCAGACATGATGTATAACTATTACTGTACAGGTTCATAGTGGCACCTTATACAGCGGGAACATCCGAGTTCTTAAAGTGAAATTTTGTATCGAGAAACACATTGTCCCAGAGGAAATAATGTAAATGCAGATAATCCGTTCCAGCCACCCAAAAATATTACCAATGTTACCCACTTTATAATTATATTTATGTATATACAGTAAAAACAAGTAAAATATGGAAGAAATAGACATTACATCCCACTTAACATTAATTTGTAATTCCTTTCGGGAACCGGCTGCTTTAAAAAACAACGTAGGACCCGTGGTCCTATGTCTTCACTAAATCTTGCACAAAATGCAAAAAATTTCACACAAAAAATATGTAAACTCACTTCACTTGGCTTCTTCACTTGACAATTTATTATTATAATTTTTTTCCCCGATTTCATCCCTCATTTAGTCGTGTCCAATTCCTCCCCGTCACTAGGGGGCTCCACATTAAGGCTACTACTACCACTCAGTCGG
>JAQMYG010000020.1:15812778-15823907 GCA_030014215.1 Clariallabes teugelsi
CCAATCAGCTCTCTCTAGACCTCCGGCTGCGAGAGGTTACAGCACCACCCGGGAATCGAACCAGCGATCTCCGGATGTTAGGGCGAGCACTTTACCACTGCGCCACTCGAGGCGCAAACAAGTTTTGATCGCCTCCTGGCTTGGTTGTTCGTATGCCGAAAATTATTTGTATGCCAAGGTAAATTTCTTTCAAAATTTCTTAAGTTCTTAAAGGTGAAAATTCGCAAGGCAGGGCGTTTGTATGCCAAGTTACAGTACCACTGTATACTACACATACTCACAAACTACACATACTACTCTGTCCATTTGTCTTTTTTTTTTTAAAATGACAACAAAAAAACTAAAGTTTAAACAGGTCATTTCAACTGTTCGCTAGATCAAACCTTAGAGGATGCGTGAAATAGTCTCCGGCTAGACGAGCTGTCTATCACTGAGACATTTTCCATAAACGCATGTAATAATAGAGGGAGGATTTGCTGCAGAAGCTAATCTGGTTTGTAAAAAATTATTATAAATAAATAAATAAATAAACAAACAAAAACCCCTCTGTACCTGTTTTAATCCACTGGAACAGTTCTCAGGATACGCCAGTCCATGACGCACTGCAGTAGGTTCATGTGCTCGCTGTTATAAACTATTATGCATTCAGCTCTCGTTTGCGTTTCTGTATTTTTGTACGTTCATAAAGGTGGAATGGAAAAGAGAAAAACTTGAACAAATTTGCATGTGAAGGCTGCATAGTAAAAAGCTCATTCTTAAACAGCACAACGTGCTCTCTTAGAGAAACTCATAAAGGTCCTCGGGATGGAGTCGAGACACATCAGTCATAGTCATACACCAGCAAAGTGCTGAACTCATCACAAAGCCTAATCAGATCCCTGAACCAGTGAGTGAATAGAATTACCTCCTGAGCGTACAGATGAAGATCTCAGCTGGAAAAAAAAAAAAGGGTTTTGTTCCCCCCTTTACAATAACAGCATTGTGATTTATTGGAGAGAGGACGAACGGCAGAATGAAGGGGCGACTCGAGCGATGCTGGCTCACCTGGGCGGTAACGGGCTACACAGAGCAGCGCAGCAGTTGGTGAGGATGTTGCCGTAGCTGTAGGGGTTGTAGTTGTCTTTGCCTCGCTTGGAGGACCAAGAACCTTTAATCTGAAACACACACGAATCACGTAAATCATACTACTGTTAATGAGAGGAAAAGATAAAGTATATTATATTGAAGTATCGGAGTCAATACAAATACAAATAAAAGTTGAAAAAAAATCAATATATACGCCGTGTTCAAGCACTATTTCTGGACAAAAATGGAAAAAGGACAAAAAACAAGGATGTTTTGTCTGTTTTTTTTGTCTAAGTATTCACATACACACTTGAGACCAAGTGTTAAAGCACTGTTAAACTAGTAAACTACTAAAAGCCAACACTGATCCTGTATTAAATATTCTACCGTTTAATAGCCTCCTGAATGTGCAAGCAGATGCTGAGATGTTGGAAGAATCATCAGATTGTCTGGAAGCCTACTATGTATTTTAAAACGTTCCACTTCATAAGTAATAGATATAGTTATGTAGCCAATTATAGGGTTTCTTTCAGTCATGGGGCTTTAAATCTCACATAAAATAACAGCCCTACATGCACATTTGTATTTTGTTTTATAACTAGAATTCAAACTAGCAGCGCTGTGGCCTCGCACCTCCAGGGCCGAGGGTTCGATTCCAGGCTCGGGTCTGTGTGTGTAGAGTTTGCATGTTCTCCACGGGTTTCATCTGGGTACTCCGGTTTCCTCCCACAGTCCAAAGACATGCAGATTAGGTTAACTGGCATTCCCCAAATAGCCCATACACACAGTATGTGTGTGTGTGTGTGTGTGTGTGTGTGTGTGTGTGTGTGTTCTGTGATGGATTGGTATATACGGTGTAAATTTTGTTAAACTGTTTTCAGGTTTTCTTCCATTTTTGTGTTTCTTTCAAAAGTTTTGTTAATCGAGATTAAAACATTTAAGTTGTACTTTTTTAATTTCTAATTTTCAGTTTACAGAGTACTTTTTTTTTTTTAAGTTTGCAATCACAAATTGGTTATTTTCAGCCTTATTTCCTTGAATCCGGCTACCTTGATTCATTGACATGGCCCCGCCCCCTTTGGTCCTCTGTATCTATCAACCTGACCCCACCCCGTTAACTCTCTGGATTCATCTACCTGACCCCACCCATTTAGCTCTCTGGATTCATCCACCTGGCTCCACCCCTTTAGCTCTCTGGATTCATCCACCTGGCTCCACCCCTTTAGCTCTCTGGATTCATCCACCTGGCTCCACCCCTTTCCACTCCCTTGCCCCATTAGCCTGGCCACACCACATTGGCTTTTTGGATTCATTCAACTGGCCCAACCCCTTTGATTCTCTGGCTTCATCTACCTGACCCCACCCCTTTAACTCTCTGGATTCATCTACCTGGCCCCACCCCATTAGCTCTCTCGACTCAACCACTTGGCCTCACCTCCTTCCGCTCCCTTGCCCCATTTCCCTGTCCACAACACTTTAGCCTTTTGGATTCATCCAACTGGCCCCACCATTTTAGCTCTCTGGATTCATCCACCTGACCCACCCCCTTCAGCTCCCTTGCCCCATTTACCTGGCCCCACCTCTCTAGCTCCTGGCACCATCCATCAAACCTCGACCATTCAACCCTTCTGGAACTTCAGCTCCCCGCCTTCTATGCCCTGTAAAGATATTCACCATTCAGCCCTTTAACTCTCTGAAGCTTTATATTTGAGCCCGCCTACTCAGTGCTCTGAGGCTATACACTTGATCTTAAAGTCTAGATGCTATTGTATAAGCCTGTCTCAGACACCTCTATTTACTTTGAGACCATTTGGAAGTGCAAATGAATCTGATTATGGACCATGATGTCGTTGTTGCAACTCTGAATAGTCATGTTGTGGTCATGGAAACCATCTTTGAGGTTAAATATGGAATATGGGAAAGAACTGTCTGGAAAACTTTTAGAAGTACGGGTCATCTTTAGCCTTTTCTCAGAAGCGTGGGTCATGTTTAGCCCATGGTTCAGGTTTTGAGAGGGGGTTTAGTGTGTGACCTTCCTGACCTAGTCATTGGATGTTTCAAATCCCTGTGCTACAGAGAAAACATCACTAAGAATCAACATCATTCTCTATTGTAAGACACTTTGGATGTGTGAATAACAGTCTCAGCAGGAAAATAAAAAGAGAAAGAAGGAGTGTGAGGCAACGAGACAACGCGAGGAAGTGAGTGAAGAGTGTGATACTCACGTCCTCATTTGTGGTCAGGTTGGAGCTGATCAGGTAAGTGTGGAAACCCGACAAACCCACGATGGACCAGATGGAGAAAAAACATACGACCACCTCCAGAACAGTGTGCCAGTAAAGGAAAAGGGAACACAGCAAGGTTTCCATGGCAACACAGCACTCTCTCTCTTTCTCTCTCACACTTTCTCACACACACACAGACAGACAGACACAAAATTCTCTTCTTGACACAACAGAATAAGCATTGATCAATCATACTGCAAACGGCTGGATGAAGTCCAACAGCAGAAAATGTTCATCTCACAGCGGAGCTAATGAGCCATGTGTGTCACAGACGCTGATGCAGGTTATATCATATCAGACATGAACGCTAATACAAATAAAGCGTTTCCAAGCCAAAGGTTTTCTCTGTCAGTTTTACTCCAGCTGACAGGCAAGTGTTTGTGTTTAAAGGTCGTGGTCTAGACGCAAATCCCGTAATCCTGTCTCAGACACCTCTATTTACTTTGAAACCATGTCGATTTTAACATTTGAGTGGTCTGTTTATATTAGGATGCTAGGTTGTCCTTTGGTAGATAATAATGCCAATACCAAGCTAGACTATGAGAGAGACAGACACAGCACTGATTTGTTTTAGTTACATTTCCCTGATATCATTGTTGAGGACGCTACACTCACTGGTCACTACTGGGCTGGACCTATTTTGCTCTGAGACCCGTTCCAAATACATCCCAAATGTGATCTATTGGATAGAGATCTGGTGATCCATTTGAGTACGGAGAAGTCATCGTCATGTTCAAGAAACCGGTTGGAGATGATATTAGGTCTGAGACATGGCGCGTTATCCTGTGGTCATAAAGGCGATGGACATGTTCAGTCCAAAGTGGGCCAAGAAAATATCTCTCACACCAATACGCCTACAAGCTATTAAATCAAGGAGAATGTATCCAAGCGTTCATGTTGTTTCTGCCAAATTCTGACTCTACCATCGCAGAATCAGAAATCAGAAAAGGCAACGTTTGTCCCTTCTATCTTGTATTGTCCAATTTTGGTGAGCCCACGTGAATTGTAGAATTGCTTCCTGGGTGTGGTCTTCTGCTGCTGTAGCCCATCTGCTTCAAGGTTCAACGTGCTGTGTGTTCAGCGATGTTCTTCAGGATACCTCGGATGTACCGAGATTTTATTTGACTTACTGTTGCCTGTCTATCAGCTCGTTCCAGTCTGGCCATTGTTCTCTGACCCCTGGCTTCAACAAGGCATTTTCACCCAAAGAACTGCCACTCATTAGATAATTTCTCTTTTTCATTTTCTATGAACCCTAGAGAACCCAGTACATCAGAAGTTTCGGAAATAATCAGATCAGCCCATCTGGCACCAGCAACCACGACATGGTAAACCACCTTTCTTCCCTATTCTGATGCTAGGTTTGAACTTCAGCTGATTGTTTAGACCATGTCTACATGATTAAATGCATTGAGTTGCTGCCACGTGATTGGCTGATCAGATATTTGTAGTAACAAGCAGTCGAACAAGTGTACCTCCAAATAAGGTAACACACTTCTACACACGATGGATGAGCTGGTGGAGACCATCTTTGAAGAAGCCTTCTTTTTTGCTCTTGAGGAAAAGTTCTACCTCGGTAATCACCTCCTCATGGTGGTCAAACGCCTGCCCTTGGAGTGGTTTCTTCAAGTGATGGAAGAGAAATAAGTCACCGGGTGCGAAGTCAGGGGAGTAGTGGAGATTTTTGTTACCCCAAGTCATGAGCTGAATTGGTTGGCGCGTTGTCATGAAGAAGGTCCACTTCAATTTTTTCGCATTTTGGTTTTGAACGTCTAGCGGTCGAGTCAATGGAATGAATGATAGCGTTCTCTCATTCCTAGACCTCCTAAATCTCACTTTAACCCCTGAATGTCAAAATGGCAGCGGTGACTGTTGACCCAGTTTAGCTTTTTAGTTCATGAAAAGCTCATTCGCCCCACTTTTACCTTGAAGCTCAGAAAAGGTTGTTTTTATGGACCAAAGCAGTAATCAGCAGCTCCTGAAGAAATGTACTTTACTGCTAAAAATAAGTTACACCGTTTAATCAGATAGCTGGCAGTAGCCATGTTAGATCTGTCAGGTTACTACAAGCCAATTCCTGTCTGTCCAGTGGTGCATGATGGGACAGATTATTGCAAAAAAGAAAAAATATGGTCAAATATAGTCAATATGTGTAATATTGCCTACGACTGTGATCTGAGACACAACTTAAGTCTGTGTGTGTCGTTAGGCAGTAAGCGATGCCTGACAGGATGATAATTTGCTAAAAGCAGCAGGTGGACTCCAGATAATGAACTCAGCCCTAGGGAGCCGCATCAGTATCGTAAAAAATAAAGTGGAGAAATCATCTGCTTCTCTTTTTATTTTGTCAGTGAACTCTCCGTCTGTCTCTACCCGGCTTTATCTTTTCATAAAAAGCAAAAAGTGGGTGTTCTCTCAATCCTCCTCAATGACATTGCTCTTTGTCATTGGGGTTTGGAGGTGTGAAGGCCAGAAATAGACTGTTAGCATGCATCCTCCCACTCTCTCTCTCTCTCCGGCCCACACACACACACACACACACACTTGTTTATTTATTTTTTTTAGAAGGATATCTGGCGGGGCTGTCTTTGAGTGCGCTGAGAAACCCGGTCCGGTTGGATCCTGCAGAAATATATACATAATATAAGTTATAGAACGAACAGAATAAATTCATAGCAATTCATACATTATTCGCCTGTCTAAATAAAGCAGCGACATGCTCCACATAGGCCCGGAAGGAGTGTAGATATGGATCAGAACAAGCAAGTGCTTTTATCTGTAGATCAGTATACTATCTATCAGCTATCTATACCATAAATCAGCATACTATCATCTCAAAAACATTGCAAGAATTAGATATTTTGTTTCCAATCAAAGGAGTTCCTGGGAGGCCGGGGTTTCAGACAGGAATCAGATCGTGGTTCCAGCATCCTGAGAAAACTTTCTACCTTGATAGTATTCAAGCACTAGTGAAACACTGGGATAAGTGCATTAGTGTAGCGGAAATAAAGGTAGATTTTACTCTCATAACTGTGTTCTGTTATAATGCACAATAAAAAGTACCAGTTTGATATGAACATCAGCAAAGATAGCAATACTCATTAATTCAGAATCTAGTGTGTTCTCACTGACTGAGCAGAGATGGATTTAGCTGTTATCTGATCTACACAGGATAGTAAGATATCTTAAAATACATTTTCTCTAAAAAAAAAGAAAAGAAATATATTTCATAAAAAATAATATGCTCGCAGATATATAAATATCAAGGAAAGATGCTTTTTTAGAGCAATATTCAGGTTAATGTGCCGTTAAGTACCATGCAGTTAATCTTATATGTCATAATTTCAAGGAAAACCATTTTTGGCATCTAAGAACGCTTCACTATCCAAATAAACCTCAAGGAACTATATTCTGCATTAAGAATTCCTGTGAAGCACGATAATATAAATGCATATGTATGCACGAGTTTGCTGGGTGTGAGTGTTTTTTAGAAAGTATTATAAAATTTTCTCAAATAACTTATTTTCATATTTTCTTGTATAATAAGATTCAAATGCAATAAATGCAGGGGGAAAAAAAAACAGATCAAATAAAAACCACCAAGTGGATGTATGATGCAGTTCCCAATATTGTAAGGGCCACATTAAGGATCCATCAGGATGTCAGTGTTTTGGCACACCTGCAGTAATGAGTATAAATCTTCCTCCATCATAAACCCGTTCCTCGTGCCCTGTGAAAAATCAGCACCTCTTGTCTCATATTTCAGCTTTCTAGCCATGTGCTAATGATTTGTAATGTAATCAAAATCCCACAGAGACAGAGTAACAGCTAAACATGACTTTCGCTTGGAATGGTAAAGCCGTGGCTTTCTCGAGAAAGCATTCGGAGCTAAACGTCTGCCGAGCCCATGGCGGTAAACAGCGACTCGCTCTCTTTTGTGACCTAAAAAGTGCTTGCTGGGACGGGAAACTGGCTCATCAGCAGTGTTCAGACTCCTCATGTCTCTTGAACTGCCTCTAGAGCTGATCGAAGTGGAGAACCGGGGATAATCCATTTCATCCACTCATACGCTACGTCACACAGCTCCAATCTGACATGAAGTGTGAGTGGTGCGATAATAAGCTGTGTGATGCTCCTGCTTTCCTGGATAGTGCAGTTTGGCTCAAACAGATCATTGTTTAGATTTGGTGGTTGAAAAGCTGCTGCAAATTCAGTGGGCTAAAATAGAAAACAGAATTCAAACAATTTCCCTCTCATCTGTCCTCAATATTCCCCTTTTAAAGTTTCCAAATTGCAATGATCTTCAAAACGTGACATGGCTACTACTACACATCAGCTTCATGTTTGCTAAGCAAATTTGCATAAAATTTTTTTATATGTAGCATACAGTTAGGAAAAGTAGATACTCTGGTGATATATTTTCTGAATACTTCTAGCTAGTCCACCTACTGTGAATGAGGATAGGTTCGATTTCGTGTCTGGTTCCTCTCAATTGAACTGAATTGAATAGAAGCCTAAAAAGTAGCAGTTTTTTTCCTAATCAATTTATTACAAAGTAAAGTAGTTGAAAAGGTTGCTTATTAAGGAAAATCACATTTTCTATAACTACATACGCATGCAAATCATTCGTCCACTTGTCTCGACTAGTGATGGAAAGTTTGAATCCTTTTAATGATTTGATTCTTTGAATCTCATTCATCAAAATGAACGGATCTTTTTTTGACTCATTTAGTTCATTTCGTTCTTTTGATAAGAAATAAAATAAAATGTTGCACTTTCAATAAAAAGACCCCCAACACGTCTCCATACACAGATTTTGGCTATAGTTCCAGTAATGAAAACATTACAATTCAGCTAAGGACATATTATAATAAACAGAATGAGTAGCTCACCTCTCATATCTTCCAGTCTGAGTCGTTCGTTCTTTTGAATCTATTGCACCGCATAGCGTCACGTGACAAAAGAACGAACGACTCGTAGTAGAAGAGTCATTGAGAAAGAATCGCTCGATTCTGTTTCCTGTACATAACTTACGGAGGTTTTGCGATGATTTGCGCATGCGCGCCCAGTAGAACATAAACGAATCTCTCTCTCCGAGACGACTCGTTCTTCTGAGTCACGTTAAAGATTCGTTCAAAAAGAACAAATCGTTCAAGAACGACCCATCACTAGTCTCGACAGCTCGCAGGTCAGCCAGTTCTAACGGTTTCATCTCATAGTGTAGAAATATTCAGTCCTTCTTTATCTCTAACTATATTCGAGTGGCAGGAAACACAAGGTGCTAACTCGAATTAGTCTTAACAAAAACTTTCATTTAGTCACCTTAAGCTTTGATTACACACACAGTGTGATTTCCAGTTCATGTGTGAAAATGATTGTTCACGCTCCCAAAACCATCCTTTCACAATCTGGAATATGTCCGTGTCATCAGGGAAGAAAAACTCCATTGATGTGATAACTCGGTCATTCAGTACATTCAGGTCGTCAGCTGACTTCATTTTATTGCCCCGTAACGTTGCTGAGTCTAGACCTGAGCGACTGAAGCCACCCCAGATCATAACTCTGTGGGCACTATGCATGATGGGTGCATCACCCCTTTCTTACCCTGACACGGCCATCACTCTGAAATAGGCTCAATAGGCTAAACTCATCAGATCACATGAGCATTTTCAATTAATTTTTTCATTTATCCTTAGTTGTTTTCTTCGCTTGATGCAGAAATAATTTGACACTTCAGAAATGGCGCCTTTTTTTTTAACTCAGTGTATAAACTAGTCATTTTTCCTGCGTAAATTTTTCAGCGTTAACACATCTGACACTCAAAAATAATCTAAAATCATACTTAAGCAATTTAAATATTGTGATATTTAAGGACGGTGCTTGTGAATTCTATGCAAGCAGCTGCCAGGTACCTAAATAAATGTTGTTTTGATGAACATGACTTAAAGTATTGAATGGAATATCATCTTTAAAGCATTCAAGCACATCTCGTATCACAAAATAAACTAGAGATGCAGTGATTGCCTGTTTTTCTGCCTGTTGATGAGTATAAATACATGTGTTTTGGTATTCGTGCATATTTATACTATTGAAATCAGTAATTAATAAATCAGGGGCCTTTTTGAAATATTGCATTTAGCTCCGTTTATTTTGCTTGCTGCTTTCTGCTGCTATCAATGAACTTCTTTTGCAATTCATCTTAATGTTTTTTTTTTTTAATGAATAGGTCTTTGGTGAGTGAAGAGAAAGGATAAGGATCTTTTCACTCCTCCTGCACGCTCACGAATACCACAGCGTGTGCGCAATTCAGAGCGTTACATGATGTTTTCTGGTATAAGATGTTTTACTCGTATTGATATGAAGATGCTTTAGTTCCTCCAGCAATAGCGCAGACTGCAAAGTGCCTAAAGGTATTGGTTGTTTATATAAATGACAATGACCTCATCAGCAGCGACCTCATTTCCCCTCTCATCTGTTCCAACCACTCAGCATTCAGCATCACCAGTAAGGTTAAATGGAGATACATGGATGTGTGTAAATAATATACAGAAAATAAAGCGTGAGCATAATTTTATCACTCTTTCATTTCAACTCCAATCTGCAAGAGTAAGACAAAAAAACAAAATCGCTGTTGCTCATCAATTCCATATGGACTGCAATGCTGTGCTGCACGTAGTCTTTAGGACTGACAGAGTACAACAGTGGAAGATCAGACTTAAAGTAGTGATGCTGTGTGTGAAGGCTGAAGTGTAAATCCCTGAGTGTCGGAGCGTTGAGTAGGAACCGGCGTGGGCTGTAAGCGTTACTCACTCAGAATGACGTGGGTGATGACGAAGGCGAAGATAAAGATGGTGAGGAAGGACAGTGAGAGGATGAACAGGTAGAAATAGCGGTAGTTTCGCTTTCCCACACAGTTGCCTACCCAGGGGCAGTGGTGGTCAAAACGCTCTGCGGGGGAATAATAAATAAATAAATAAATAAATAAATAAAAAAACAGAGAAATCTTTCTCTCCCATTTATAGCAAATGTATTTCTAGACATTAAACCACAGTGTTTAATTATGGAAAGAGTTTTTTTTAACAGTGTACATACCGTACATACACACTTATGTCACTTACCCACGCAGTTGTCACACAGGCTGCAGTGTGAGGCTCTTGGTGGTCTGAAGATTTTGCAGGTGAAGCAGTACTTCAATTTGACCGTCTGCCCGTTGATTAGCACCTCTCTGGTCCTGGGAGGAGGCCGTGAGCTTGCACCGCTCACTCCGTTAGCTGCGTCTGAAAACCACGGAGCAACACAGCATGTACACCTTTCCTTACACCTAACCACGTGGAAACTAACAATAGAGCAGAGTTTAACAGAGGAGAATAAAAAGAGGAGTTGAGATACAAGATATGAAAAGCATCAGAAGAACATCAAGTTCTCTCATCACCGTGGCCTGGGTTTGATTGTTGGCTAGGAAACCTACTGCAGCCACTAGGCAATCCAAAAGCCAGAGGTGGTTCCATCCATATAGGGACCTCTGTAGTCCAACTAGGGACCGTGGAGGCCAATGGTGACCATTGTATTTATTCCCATTTTTATAACCGTGGTAGGACCTCCAGTAGAGCTGGTCCGAGGCTCAGATAAAACGGAAAGGACTGAAACACAAAACCTGTGCCAAATCAATTACGAGGACCCGGTGACCTGCTGTTGCGACCCCCACTGGGAGCAGCCGGAAGAAGAGGGGAAGCCGTTTTTTTTATTATTAGTCATAGTTGAAGACCTTCTGGTATATAT
>JAQMYG010000020.1:15830087-15842273 GCA_030014215.1 Clariallabes teugelsi
CAGCAACGTTATGGGGCAATAAAATGAAGTCAGCTGACGACCTGAATGTACTGAATGACCAGATTATCACATCTATGCCTTTGTTATTTCTGGATAACTAATTGTGCTTTTCTCTTTGCATTTTTTTTTCTCTTTTCGTTTTGTGCTGGCGACCAGAAAATGACTGTTGGTTTAAGTTTAAAATAAACCTTTTCAGCATTTTATGAAATTAAATCCTCTTTAAAGCATCCTACATCTGTGTAAAGTCATCTTAGTTCTCCTTTCTTCATAGCTGTAGACTATATACATAAAAAAAAAAAACTGCAGTGTTAATTACTGCCTTCCACTCATATAATCATCATAATGTTTGATGCTTTCAGCCTTCAGGTAGACGATGAAGTAATGGAAACGCACAACAGGCAATAAAATGTAATAATAGCAGTCGCCTGCATTAAGAAGCATTCTTCTTCTACACTGCTTTTGTGGAAACATTCCTCCATTCTTCACGGGCTGCAGCCTCTCTGTAACAGCTGGTATCAAGCAGCAGGGTTTGGATTTCCTCAGGCACTTTCCAGGAAAGAAAAATCACCCTTTCGAATATAAAAAACGTTCGACCTCATTTCACCGCCTTGGGGTTAAAAACGTAAACATTTCTTTGCAGTCGGCGAGAAATGTGTTTTTAATAGAACATGTGATGGTGGTGGAATCTAAAGCAGGAGCCGGGTCACGTTGCGGCATGGTGAACACATTGTGAGTGCTGAATATTGTCTTCCTGTTTACTGGTTCCTGGCACGTCTGGTCACGCCTGTGGTTTATTAGAGGGTTTAGCGGCTTTTCTGATTAGCCGCTTCTCTGTCTGTGTGCATTTCGATCTCTGTTCCTCCTACTCGAACCGGCTTCATCATAAAACTTTGTCGTCTTTGACAAGACGTACACTGTGAGTCAGACGCTTAAAACTCAGACATTAAGCTATTCAGTCTGGAGTGATGGTTTTGTCTACGTTGTTTTTTTGTTGTCAACATAATAACGAACTTTAGATGCGTGTTATATTAATGTGACCTGGTTTTTGGTCAGAAGGAGTTTAAATGTTTTTCTATAACACCAGCTCTGAGAGTAGGGGCTCACACTTGTGGGGCGTTCAAGTCAAACCGGGACTTGTGGTGACGGTGTAAAACGGAACGTCAAGTACAGTACGGTGATGAGACTCTTAACGGCACCAAATCATTCACCAACACCACTCGCACATTACAGGAACTCGACTGAGAGTTATTGCCACATCCCCTGTACAGTCCTTACCTTGCTTCAAGACACTTCCACATTAGAGGAGTTCCTGGGAGGCTAGGGTATCAGACATGAAGCAGGCAGTCCAGTCATGGCTCTGGCGTACTGAGAAAACTTTCTACCTTAATGGTTCCAAGCACTAGTGAAACACTGGGATAAGTGCATTAGTGTAGGGGGGGGGGATTATAGAGAAATAAAGGGAGGTTTTACTATCAGTTCTGTGTTCTGTTATTCTGCACAATCAAAAGTCCTGGTTTGACTTGAACACCCCTCGTTACATGTAACACAAATAATAAACAGAGATGCTTCTTATTTTAAAAGTGGATATAATTCTTGATATTATGAAGGTTTTATTTAATGTCTAAGGAAGGAGTCTCCAGTGTCAGTGCTTTTTATTATGACCGTGTGTTTAGGAGAGATGACTTTGTTCTTTCCGGTTTCTCTATAACATGAAGATTTGCAATCTTGTTTTATGTCTTATTAACTTATTAAAGAAAAGTAAAGTAGCAATTATACTATACTAAACTATATTATACTAACCAACTGCTGTGACGCAAGTGCTAAAAGGAACTTCTACAATTTTACAACATGTGACTTCAAATGGGTAAAAGTACAGTATGTCATTCCATAATGAGTTCAAATAATGTAGAAATCAGAATCCATAACCACCTGCTGTGGTATAAAACAAATAATACACTTTGTGCTTTTCTTTTTTTTCTTTTCTTTTCTTTTTATAATCTAATTCCATCAATTTTCCTGTAAAGTACGACCCACAGTCTTTTATTCCTGATATAACAAATGACAAAATCCTCATCTTCAATCTTCAACATTTCATTAGTTTATAGAACAAATGTATTCCAAACCAAATTCCAAAAAAACTTTAAGGAGCTGTATGTCCTGCGGCGAGCGTGTAAGGACGCCTGTCCCGCAGCTGGTAGCGTAATGCGCTGCTGAAAGCTTTGAGTGAATAAATTACACATTCGATTCTCCACAGAGCACAAACACCGAGTCTGAACAGTCACGTTTCAGACTTTCCTTCTGGCTGTTTCCTTCTCGTCTGTTTTCTTCTCACAACACTTGTGCACATGGGAAATTACACAAAACATGGTTCAAGGGCACTTTGTAGGGCTGAGATTTCTCCTGGAGTGCATCTGGAAATAACAGCTGATGGAAAGCATGTGCATATGAAATCATAATACAAAGAAATCCTATTTTTATTTGATTTGATTTTAAAGTTGGGGGGCGGGGGGATGGGGGGGGGGGGGCAGGGGGAGGCCGGAATTCCCAGCTGGACTTCAATGACATAAACACACATGACATCACTGGGAACTTAGAGGGACAAAAACAGTTTCATCTAGAACTCTTAAAGGTTCTTCACTTGTTCTTCCAGAGTAACCATTATACATTATATAACCAGTATCTATATCTATATTTCCATCCATTCATCCATCTAGGAACCTCTGTAGTCCAAGTAGAGACTGTGGAGGCCAATGGTGACCATTGTATTTATTCCCATTAGTATGACCTTGGTAGGACCTCTAGTTAACATTCACACACACATTCACACACTACTGGCAATTTGAGAACACCAATTACCCTCATGTGCATGTCTTTGGTCTGTGGGAGGAAACTGGAGAACCCAGAGGAAACCCACCAAGCACGGGGAAAACATGCAAACTCAATGCAAACAGACCCTGAGGCGGGAATCGAACCCAGGACCTGGAGGTAACCATGTGATTATATATAGCCTATGTAAACATTATAAATTATATCTAATAATCTAACCATAGGTCTATATACAGTAGATATATAGATAGTGTTATGCTATTAGATGGGGTCCTTACAGCATATAATCAGTATATAATGTTAGAAAGATAACAGACCTTCATTTACAGAAGAAGCATTGGAGATGTTTTTCCAAGATCTTCCAAAGTGTGTAGCTTTTAGTCATAAGGTCATCATAATATTTCTTGGGAACTGCAGATTAAAATGCTGAATGCTCTTCGTGACATTCATGTAATTACTGCTAATCCTCTTATAATGCTTTGTCAGATTTGACAGCTTGTCAAACAAACATCAGATTGCTTCAGGCCTACATGTTTCCCCAAGTTCAATCACTGGAACGTATTTATTTTGGATGTCAGACTACAGGTTCAGAAATAACAGTCTGGTAAGTACAATGTAAAAAAAAAAAAGAAAAAAGCGTCTGTGGAGCAAAACTTTGAGCAAGTAGAAATCATTTCTTTTTAGTCCTAAAGCCAGACGTGAACTTTAAGGAGAATAAATGTCCGTAGACATCACTGAGAAAGTTTGGATTAAGGGTGGTCGGGAATGTGGAAGATATCACAACGTCTAGACCAATCCAATCGCTCCAGTTGAAGGGACAGGTCAAAGATAGGGCAGTGATTAGAAAAGGACAGATTACAGTACATGCCGTAAAAACAAGCATTATCTGCTGCAAGATACACAGATTACTGATCGAGGTCCTATTATGCAAAATTCACTTTTTTGCCATTTTTAGACATTCCAATGAAAAAAATCTGAAAAAAAGATCATTCCAGCTTCTCTGAACAAGCCAATTCAACAAGCTTCCTCCGATGGTTTATTGCTCAGACACACTTGACCTTCAAGTCACCAGTTTAGTTCAAATATTTGTTGGTCCCGTTATAGCTGTTCCAATGAGCTCCACCACTCTGGGAAGGCTTCACACTAGATATTGTAGCATGACTGTTGGGATATGTGATCATTTGGTCTTCTAGTTCATTACAAGTTCATTACAGTGATGTTAAGTGGGGTGGAGGTCCGGGCTTGAGAAGGACACTTGAGTTATTCCATTCCATCCTTGGCAAACCGGGCCTTCATGGAGCTTGATTTGTGCATGGGGTATTTCCAGTCAAGGGAAGTTGTAATGCTTTAGTGTACAAAGACATTCTAGAAAGTTGTGTGCTTGGTTTCAACAAGGGAAGAACCTCTTGAACCATACAAAAAAAAATACAAATGTATACAAAATGTATGGACGTGGAGGTCAGGCATCCACAAACTTTTGGCTATACAGTATAGCGTATATTGGGTGGCTTAGCGGTTAGCACTGTCACCTTGCACCTCCAGGATCCGGGTTCGAGTCCTGTCTCGGGGCTGTTTGCATGTTTTACCCGTGCTGGATGGGTTTCCTCCGGGTACTCTGGTTTCCTCCCACAGTCCAAAGACATGCAGATAAGGTCAACTGGCATTCCTAAATTGCCTGTAGTGTGTGATTGAGTGTGTATTTATTGGGTTTCAATGTTATGTAAATAGAGTTGCTAGTGATCTAAACCTCAGTTTAAATCGTACACCTATTATCATCTTTTGCAAAGAAAGCAACAAAAACTGATCTTAAACTTATCTTCGTTTAAGTTTACTTACAGTGATGATGGGACTTCAATCAAGAAGAAAGGATTTAAGATAGATAAGTTAAGCCTATATTTTATAATGCACAGTGAAATTCTTTATTCTTTGCATATCTAAGCTTTGTTAGGATGCTTTGATAGGCGCTCTGGAGCAGACACGCCTAAGGGCCTTGCTCAAGGGCCCAACCAGGCAACCTGATTAAGCTTGTTGTTTAGATACACTTGACCCACTTGATGTATTTTTATATGGCGCCCCGGAGCAGACACGGCTAAGGGCCTTGCTCGAGGGCCCAACAGGGGCAACCTGCTTGAGCTGGGGCTTGAATCACTACCTCAGTAACTCAGAGCCTTAACACAATACGCTACCACTGACTTTATAGTGTTACAAAGCAGTCTCTGTTCTGTAAATGCTACTAACACATTTTTCGTGTCCAAAATCTCCGCAGCCATCAGTCGGAAAAAGTAATCGCCAAATTCCGCAACCAATTTTATTTCTATCTCTTTACCAAGTCTGAGACTGAACACAATTACTGCGGTCTTCTCTGTCTCAGCACTAATAGCGAGAAGAGTCATTTTATCGGACTTTTATTATCATTTAAAATAGCACAACTCAGCTGGAGGGCACCGCATCGAACCGCGGTCACGGTGCCCTCCTGTTTCCTAGGCGACGTCGGTTGTTTCGATGCAGGAGAGGAAACGGTTACCAAGGAAACAGGAAGACGGGAGTGCCGTGTTATGAAAGTTGTGGGAAGTGGGCTGTGTGGAGGATGGGGATGCTGGAAACAAAGTCCCACACATCATTTATCATCGCACATCACATCCTCCTTTAATCCTCCTCATTCCAGTGCGCGTGAACGCTTCCTTTCCTTGTCTCACATGCAGAGTGACCAGAAGGTTGTGAAATCAAATCTTAACTCTTCCACTCTCTCTCTCTTTCTCTACACACAATAAAATGCAGCTTGTCATGTTACCAAGTAACTGCAACGACTTTCCAATAGACTGTAATTTCAAAAATGCTAAATAAATGTAGCTCACGAGGGGTGTTCAAGTCAAACCAGGACTTTTGATTTGTGCAGAATAACAACACAATTACAGTATGAGACTAAAAACTCCCTTTATTTCTCTCTATATAATCCCCTGCTACACTAATGCACTTATCCCAGTGTTTCACTAGTGCTTGGACACCATTAGGGTAGAAAGTTTTCTCAGTACGCAGGAGACATGATCAGACTTTCTGCTTCACGTCTGAAACCCTAGCCTCCCAGGAACTCCTTTAAGGGTCCAAACATGTACAAATGGCTTGGAGAGAGGTCAGGACTGTAATGTGCTGAGTTGCTGTAATGGTTGTGTGTACAGTTCCCACAGAAAGATGCGTCTCTTCTGCAAATTGGCGACAAGTTAACCGTCATGGGCTCCGAGCCACCTCATCATTCACTGACGTACGGCCTTCTCTAAAATGTTTGCACCATTCAAGTGGTTTACTGCGGCTAAGAGTCTCATCACCGTACTGTGCTTGAATTCTTAATATAGTTTTATTAGTAGTGTTGTTACAGCTGATGCCGCACTTCTGTTATGAAATGTAACATGCTAGCTAATAACGACCAGGCATGCTAGCTGACGGTCAATGACACAATGATCCAAACTAGCCTGGTTTGCTTTAATTTTCAGACATGTTCCCCAGATGAGAAACTTTACTTTCATCCCTCAAAATCTTTATTATTACATTTTAATGATTAATTCTTCAGAAATGCTCTTCTTTTAGCGGGCAGACAGAGGATGCTGCTAACCATGTGCTCACCACTGGAGCAATTAAAAGTGTTAAAATAGATTTGGTATCAACTTTACCCCTCTCCTCTAAGGATATTATATTATCATATTTAGTTCTGCAGGTCTTCCTTACATCTTCATATGTTCAGCTTGGTGCTAATATACTGTATTACCTCATTAGCCATTTCACATCTGTACAGAAACGATTCACGTCTATTCTGCAGCTGTTTATAATCATTAGATCTGCCTGAAAACAAAAAAAATCAAAACTTTAAGTCATATGCACGATCTGGGTCTGGAAAACCAACTCCGAATTGATATAAAGATTTAAGTAGCAGTTAAAGAGTTAGCAATAAAGCTAGACCTTCTGCATCAACACCTTTGAACATGTGACGTCTCGTCTTCTTAACTTTATGCCGGGTTATGTAGGATTAACTGCGATTACTATAAAAACGTCTCACAACTATCACCATACTGAATTCTGCCTCACTTGAAAAATGCTACGGATGTAAGACAGAGGTGAGGAAATAATTACTGTGTATCATGTCTCATAGTCTCCCTGTGGAGGAGGTACTGTAAGGACATTTGGGACTTCACTGTAAAAAACACCAATAAAGTTTAATCCCAGGACTCTTAGTGAGCCACAGTCGAACCCTTGAGAGAGATCATTAAGCTTCATCTTTCTGTCTGTGCCTGTCTTTGGATCAGGGCGAGGACTCGCAGACTTTTTCCATCTAGATACTAAACAAATGCCACATAAATAAATTTTAATTGAGTTGCAAATTGAAAATCTGTTTTTTGTTTTTTTTTTATGCTTAGTGTGCCGGTCCTAAAATTATTGGAACCTTTTCAAAAACGGATATCATTCATGTATTCAATCATCGTCTATACCGCATATTCTGGATACAGGGTCGCAGGGGGCCTGAAGCCTACCCCAGAAGCCTACCCTGAACATGGTGCCAGTCTATAGCAAGGCCCACACACAGGGCAATTTGGGAACGCCAAGTCCTGTAGGAAGAAACTGGAGTACCCAAAGGGAACCCACCAAGCACCGGGAGTACAGGCAAACTCCACGCACACAGACCCCAAGGCAGGAATCGAACCATCGACCCTGTCGGTGCCAGTCCACAGTGCTAACCTAAAAGAGATATCCTCTATTGTAATGTTCAGAACAGAATTTTATGCAAGACATATTGTAGAGGGACAACTCTGAAGCATCTAAGGTCCTAGATTCAGCCATTTGCAAAGAGTATACTTCCTGAATAAAAATAACTAGATGTCTGAAGGTTTTTTGGTTTGGCTCTGTTGGAGAACTCTTAAGATTTCTATATAGAACACTCGATACATCCATCTAGGAATCTCTGTAGTCCAACTAGGGACTGTGGAGGCCAGTGGTGACCATTGTATTTATTCCCATTTTTACAACCATGGTAGGACCTCCGGTCAACATTCACACACTACGGGCAATTTGGGAAATACCTATTAGCCAAATAGCCTAATCTGCATGTCTTTGGACTTGTGGGAGGAAACTGGAGTACCCAGAGGAAACCCATCAAGCATGAGGCGAACTCCATTGTGAACAGATTTAGAAACCAATATTTCCTGCCCCTTATAGTTCATTTGCTTAGAAGGTATACTCTTAGAAGAATAAAAAAGTTTCCTGAATCCAGAAGCATCAGGAACTCGCAAAGGTCCTATCGAGAACCCTACATCTGAGTGGTTCTGTATCAGAAAAGGTTACACTTTCATTTCATGAGTGTCAAACCAGGACCAAGACCAATCAGTGCATTATAAATAAAGTTCTATTTGAAACCTTGATCATCAATTGCTGTATGAAGTTCCTGCACAAGTACAACTGAATCAGCTTTAATGATTCTAGATTCAACTTTCCTTTAAAGTTTACAGTGCTCCATAACAATACATTGACAACAGTCACCATTGGCCTCTATGGTTCCTAGTTGGACTACAGAGGTTCCTAGATTGATAGATGTACAGAAGGATTCTGTGGTTTGGCTTTTTGGAGGAACGTTTTTTTTTTATATATATAAAAACCTGCAATAAGGGTCTCACAGAGAGACAAACCACTGAAACATTCACAGCTCTATATTTGACTTTTTTTTTTCCCCCCTAAAAGCTTAAACGTGTCGAAGTCTTTATCCCATGCCACTTGCAAGTATACTCTGAGGATCAGTGGTTTACAAATACAGCAATAAGAAGTACAGAACAGCATCTGTGGGTCAGAGCTATTGTGAAGAACAAACTGCTAACTAACAACACTGTGATTATCACTGGAAGCCTGAGAACGTGGCACATGCACAGTTGACTCGTCACTCGAATGATTCGTCAACACTTACTCGAACGTGAAGAACAGCCCGCTGGTCACGAGGATCAGCGCCATGGTGAGATAGAACACACCGGACTGCTTTGCCATCATGATCCGGCCATCGCAGTAGAACTTGTTCCGGCCTGGGAAGACCTGCCACTTTCTCTTCACTCTCCTCTTCTTGGTGTGCTGCGTTTCCATGGACGAGGAGTTATGATGGGTGCAGATCTGATTGTACTGACATTCCCGGCTCTCGTCCAGCCCCAGATGCATGTCTGCAGGTCTTCTGTCGCTTCTCAACAAACGCCTGGTTTAAAAAAGTAGAGAGTCAGATGCAGAGGCGTCATGTGGAGCAGCATCACTTTCGATGAACAGATAGAGAGAACGGGTGCACTATCGTAGTTGAAGAGACGACCAGAAGGATGGATGGATGGGTGGGTGGGTGGATGGATGGATGGATGGATGGATTCGGTGAATTGACGACATCTAAGGACATTTACTTAGTTTATCTCCAGACAAGAGGAAAGAATCCCATGCTGTGACTGAATCCTTAGATAAATCCAGTGTGATGGTTTCCATCAGCAGCTAGAGAATGGAAGGATGGAAGGTTTCTGAGGATGATGTGAGCTTCTCCATTTCTACAGAGTGGAGAGATGTCAGTGTTTATCCACGTATGAGTCTTCGCTGTTTTATTCCAGATCAGGAATCACAGAACACCCCCGTCCTTCTCGTGTCCTCCTCCTCCTACATCCGCTGTCTGATCTCCGTCTGGGATTCATTTAACAACCAGAACGCTGTCCCTCTGCCGCCTCTCTCTCTCTCTCTCTCTCTCTGCGCACAAACACCGCGATCACCGATGATCAGCTCCAGGAAGACGCGCGTCTGTAACGCAGAAAGCCTGGAGTCGGTCTGATCATCATGCATCCCGAACCTGCGGATCAAAGCAGCGCAGAGCTCTGTGTAGGCGGCGCCCGTTAATATGTAACGATCTTGTTTCTATTTACATTTACATCAAAGGGTTTTTAAAAAAAAAGAAGAATGCGACCGTTTGGATTGCGCAATCCTCTGGTTAAAAAAAAAAAAAAAATCTCCTGCATTGTGTACACACATATACCCGTATACTGTATATATATATATATATATGCACACACACACACACACACACACACACACAGCTTACACTCACTTCCCACAATGAAGGGACTGGGCTCAATCCCAATATTCTCCTTATTAATCAACATATGCACTATGTAGGGCTTCAGATCCACATCCACATCCGAGTACCCTATATAGGCACCAAGGGGGCATTTAGGATTTATCCACAAAATCAGACCTGGGAAATGTTTTAAACTCTGTTAAATGTTCCAAATATGAAGGACAAAAAAATGTATATTAAAAAAAAAAAACATGTTCATTTTATAAGGTGTAAATTTCATCTGTCTAATTGTTTTAATTTCTAAGTTCTAATGATGTTAAACAAACCCTATTTAAATAACTGTTTTTATTTATTACTGTAAAATGAGAAAAAAAGGATATATGATATAAAATGGACTGATTTATTGTTAAGATTCATTGCATCTTCTTGTTGTTGTTTTATGTCTATATATTTTCCAGGCTGCTGGTAATTTCTTTTTAGCTTTACTACTACTACTACTACTACTACTACTACTACTACTAATAATAATAATAATATGAATATGAATAAATGGCACCTACAGACTTTTAGTTGCTTAATTCATTAATGTGAACGAATGAAACTTCCATACTGTGAATGAATTCTTAGATAAACCCAGTGTGTTGGTTTCCGTCAGCAGCTAGTGATGAAATATAATTAAAAAATAAATAAATAAAGACATTCATTTAATGTTAGTGTGTGTGAATGTCATCTCTCAGCTCTGATAGTAGTTGTGTGTTTTTAGATATTAAATATTAAAATTTCTGATGATGGGAAACAACCATTAGATTGTTTAACATCTTTAGAAATCATTAGGTTTAATTAGCTGTTTTTATTTATTACTGTAAAAGGAAAAAAAGGATACACGACATAAAAATTCACTGATTTATTGTTAAGATTTATTGCATCTTCTGATTATTCTATTAGGTCTATATATTTTCCAGGTTGCTGGTAATTTATTTTTCGGCGTTATTACTAATTCTAATCACAATAACAAATAGTGACACGGTGGCGTAGTGGTTAGCACCGTTGCATTGCACCTCCAGGCACCGGGTTTGATTCTCACCTCGGTGTGTGTATGGAGTTTGTATGTTCTCTCTGTGCTTGGTGGGTTTCCTTCGGGTAATCCAGCTTCTTCCCACTGTCCAAAGACCTGCAGATTAGACTAATTGGTGTTCCTAAATTGCCCGGTGTGTGTGAATGTTGACTGGAGGTCATAAATAAAATAGAAAGAATTACAATGTTAACAATTGGACTCCAGGGTCCCTAGTTGAACTACAGAGGTTCCTAGCTAGGCGGATGGATGGATTTTCTAGGTTGCTGGTAGTTTCTTTTAGTTGAACTACTACTGCCACTATACTACTACTATTTCTAATAAGGAGATAATAATAATAATAATAATAACAATAATAATATTAGAAGACAAAGAAGAAGAAGAATGTGAATTAATGGCACCTATAGACATTCAGTTGTTTGATATATATATGGAAATCCAGACAAGATAAATTAATGCGACTCCCATGCTGTGACTGAATCCTCAGAATCCGATGTCATGGTTTTTATCAGCAGCTAGAGAATGCTTTAAACTGGGAAGTGTTTAGCTCTTTAAATCTCTTAAATGGTCTAAATATGAAGAAAAAAATTTGACAAGTTAATTTAATGTGGTGTGAATGTCATCTCTCGGTTCTGATAGTAGTTGTGTATCCATCCATCCATCCATGAACCTCTGTAGTGCAACAGTGACCATTGTATTTATTCCCAATTTTATGACTGTGGTAGGACCTTTAGTTAACATTCACAGTCAACTACAATTTTGGAACACCAATTAGTCTAATCTGCAAGTGGGAGAAAACCAGAGTACCCGGAGGAAACCCACCAAGCACAGGGAGAACATGCAAACTCCATACACAGACCCCGAGATGGGAATCAAAGCCTCAACCCTGGAGGTGCGAGGCGACACTGCTAACCACTACGACACCAGTTGTGTATAGCAAAGAGTTTTAAGATATTAAAAACTACAATTTCTATTGATGTTAAACAACCTGTGCTGGTCATTAATTTTTAGCTATACTACTCCTACTATAATACTACTACTCCTACTATAATACTACTACTCCTACTATAATACTACTACTCCTACTATAATACTACTACTACTACTATAATACTACTACTACTACTATAATACTACTACTACTACTACTATAATACTACTACTCCTACTATAATACTACTACTACTACTATAATACTACTACTACTACTATAATACTACTA
>JAQMYG010000020.1:15843147-15853305 GCA_030014215.1 Clariallabes teugelsi
TAATAATAATAATAATAATAATAATAATAATAATAATAATAATAATAATAATAATAATTATTATTATTATTATTATATATAAGAAAACTTGTTATTATTATTATTATTATTATTATATATAAGAAAACTTATTATTATTATTATTATTATTATTATTATTATAAAAAACTTATAATAATAATAATAATAATAATAATAATAATAATAATAATTATTATTATTATTATTATAATTATTATTATATATAATAATTTGCTCGCCTCTTGTTTGTCTACCCCTTTTCCACTGCTCTGGTTCCCGTGCCGGTTCCCAATTGTGGAACCAGTGCCGCGCTTTTCCACAGAAAAAAAATTGGTAAGTTAAGTTAAGTGTGCGGAATTTCCTTCTGAACAAAGGTTCCGGGGGGTAAACGTGTTTCCACCCGGTTTCCTATTACAGTAACACAGCCAAGATGGCGGCCGAACAGCTGAATGTCAACACACCTCCTCCTGGGAGTGACAGTGTGCACGAGGAGAAATTACAGATATTAAAAGGTAAATATTAAACTGTTTAAATTCAGAAATGTGGCTAAAATATCCGCTGTTGTACAGGAATAACGAGCAGGTCGGGTTCAGGTTTTAAACCTCGTGTTATCTATAAGTGACTAATATGAGTTTGTCTTCTCACACATTTAAAGTGTAAAATAAACTCTTCATTCTCTTACAGAACAGAGTATTAATATTTGTACAAGCATACGATAGTTATGTTATTTTAATGTGTAGAATAATGTTTTGTCTATTTCTATAGATCCATAGACTTGTGTTTGGGTTAAATGTGTTTAATTCCAGTAAATCAGTAAGTGTAGAAGCTCTCTGTAGTTAATTTTAATAGCTTTATTGATGATATTGTTGATATTTTTGATATCTAGGCCACTGGTTTTCCTGATTAGTTTCGCACCCAGTGTGTTTCCCAAAGAGTTTATAGAAATAGTTAAAAGGTCAAAGCTAAAAATAATCTGATGAGCTTTAATGTAATCAGTGATATTATTATTATTATTATTATTATTATCAGGTTGAAGTCCACGTACCTGTCTGTCTGTCTGTCTGTACGGCAGAACTCTCTGTCTAACTTATTAATACAAAGAAATACAATTTATTTTTCCGAGGTTGAGAATCTTACACCTTGTTTTTTTACGCTAAGCTGTAGTTCTTTCATCGTCAGTCAAATACACTCCCTGTTCGGTAATCGGAGAGAGAATCAACGACGAGAAATGGAAAAAGTAGATCAGATAAAGATGAAGTTTTGTCTTAAAAACGACTCCAGCGTGTGAATAAATTCACTTATACCACTTCAGTGAAAGTGAAAATATGAACTAATGATAGTAAAAACATTGTTTATCTTTTCTAATTAATATCTATTGGTGCAGGTGTTTGTTTACATTGAGCAAGTAGCGCATTAGTAGATATTTTAAAGCAGATTATTAAATCCCACACATAACTGGTTATAACTTTGCTTTTAATCAACATTTAGGTTTCACTTCTGGTGCAGGTTAAACTTCAGGCAGAGATCTAAGTACTGCAAAAAAAAAGTTTAATTTAATTCTGTTCCGGCCAGTTTTACATGAGACTGGTTTTGGCTCCTTCGATGTATGAAACATATCAGTGAAAGAGCGACTGACGTTCTGACCAATGTACAGACAAAACCCTTAGTTTTTTCGATCGTGCCAGTAACCAGTAAGGGTTTCCTATATGGACTGTGCTGAGGGGATGTTCTTGTAATGTTCTTGTAATGACAGATGATTAATTATCATCGCTGCATTGCGGTTCAGGAGTCACAATGCTATGCTGTGGCAGAGTTTTACACTTTATCGTGTTTGTTCTCTTCCAGGCGGTGCGTTTCTGACGACGGTGGCCACTGCAGGGATGATCGCTGGATTCGGCTCGACCCTCGCTTTGGCTAAGAAAAAGAGCCCTGAGTGGTTTAATAAGGTGGGAAGATTTACAGAAAGATAGCTTTACATCTTATTCACTGTGTGACGATAACGATTCAGTTATTTGTCATGTATCTCACAGCACAGTTAGTGCTGAAATAATATATAATAATGATGACATAATTTTAGAAAAGGGGAAATGTTTTGACCTCAAAAAGCCCTTTAATTTCACTCAGTGTGATGTCACTGAACGTGATGTCGCTCAATATGATGTCCAACAGAAAATCACTTTTCAGCGCAAGTTTCACGGCTGGACCCGTTTGAAATATCAAAAATCCCTCTAAAACTTTGCATCCTCAATGTCTTTAGATGACATCGGCCCGGTTTGGTGGCGGTCGTATACTGTAAGTTCCCTAGGAGGACTATATTAAAATCCATCGGGTGTGTTTTGGAAAACGACCCAAAATAACCGACTTCCTGTTGAGTTGAGTTCAGGACATGTAATGTAAGAGTTGTTCGCCTTAATGAGATCTAAATGTGTTGCCGGGTTTGACGTGCATAAAATCTCGAGTGAGACTCCTAATGGCAACCTGTCTGAAAATTTTCATGAGGTTTCGAGCATGATTAGACAGGTTAAGGGCCCAAGCACTATGACGTCAGACATCACTGGTGTCACAGTGCTTGGGCCCTAATTAATAACAATTCCCCTGTTTTCATGTGGCATTTCACATTTCATTTGATTCCACAATAAATGTTTTTACATTAAAAATAAAAAAAAAAAAAATTATACACATTTGCATTTGAGGTGGTAAAATGTTGCTGTTCCTCTATAGTCCTACAGGTGGTGCTCTTAACTATTCACACATTAGCAGGCAGCACATCATCCTGTGTGGTAGGAGCGAATTATTTGCAAAATAATAATAATAAATAAAACTAAATAGGATATTTATAAAATCCTGATACTTACAGAATCGCAATACAAATGGAATCGGCGCCGAGATATCGTGATAGTATTGTATCGCATTGTGCGTTTGCATGGTGTGTGTTTTTACTCAGCAGGAATCAGAAGCCTCACTGATTTTGGTTTTGGGACTAATTAAAGCCCTGAACATTTAATATAACGAGTCCTGAGAGCAATCAGGTGCTTAAGTCTTTGACTAAGTGTTTGTTAGCGTACGGCTGAGACATGGCAGCGTTTTTTTTTTTTCATCTTTAAGGACATTGTAATCTCGCTGTCTTACACTTACATAACTTCTCTCAAAACCCAGACTTCAATTTTCTGACTCTGTTTTTTTGTTTTTCCTCTTCACTCTTATTAAACCGTTGTTTTGTCGCGAGTCGTACAGTGTGTTTGTTTTTCGTATTGCGCAATCCCCTCATCAGTTCTGCAGATGGTGTTCATCCGTCAGCCCACAGAGGAACGGTGTGTCTTGTTGTCCCGGGCACTTTTTTCTGTAAACACACAACTTCAGCGGTGTGTGTGTGTGTTCTTAGAAAGCCACAATTAGATTTGTTGCGTGTGTGAGGACGTGGGAACGTCACAGACCATTTGAGCGCTGTTTAAACTCGATTGTCAGACAGATCCAGAAATCGGGGCAGACTCCTGAGTCTCTCTCTCTCGGCGGGATTCACCTGATGTACTTTGGACTTTATTCAAACGTTTTCTGAAGTAACTTAAGATGTTAATCTCAAGCTAATCAAGTAACTGATATTAAGAAGTTAACCGATTAAAATGTATAAAGTGGTAATAAAGTTAGCTGTATAAGATCCATTTTAAGTTCCTGTGGTGGCCTCTGTAAATAAATCCCTGTATGAGGAAACACTTGATTGTGAAACATTAAACACACAGGGAGTTTAATGCTGCGTTCGACGTGACTCACGTCAGGCGGTTATGGTTTGGTTGACCGATTTTTAAATCTCATGTTGAAGATGATGTCATGCTTAAATCGAGAGATGGTCCTCTCTTGATCCTCTCAGTCCTCTCTCCGACATCTTTAATTATTCTGAGTTTCTTGTACAGATTTATTAAACGTTTAAGCACTGGTTCCAGCACTCTCACCGTGTGTTTCAGGGTGTCGTCGGGACGGCGGCGGTGCCCGAGAGCGGAGCGTCGTTAGCTCTGCGCGCGCTCGGATGGGGTTCCCTGTACGCCTGGTGTGGAGTCGGTCTCCTCACCTTCACGGTGTGGAAAGCTCTCGGTGTCCACAGCGTAAGTGTGTGTGTGACTTTTATGGTGTTGCATCCCTAGAAGTGTTCTCGGAACATAAAATAACCATTTTGTTTGTTTTTGCAGTTAGTAGAATTCCGACAGAAGATGCAGTCCATCTTTCCTGCCATCCCAAAAAACGAGGACACTCAGCCGGACACGCCGCCTCTCGACTGGGACTCGCTGTTCAAGTCAAAATGATCGCAGACGTTCCAGGACGCGTCCGCTCACCCGATGGACAAACTGTTGTAAAGTGGCCGCCAGGTCACGTCAGAGTCAAAGCTTCCCTGCAACTCTGGTGATGTCGAAGAAGCGTTCTGGAGAAACGACCGACTCGATGTGCAGCGATTCTACACGTCTGACAAATGAAGCTGCTGGTTAAAAGGACATTTTGGGTCTTTGTCAAACACGACCATTTAAATCGGCATTGGACCATTTTTAATAAATAACAAAATGATTTAATTTATAATTTAATCTCCAGGGAAATAGAGTGTAATTCTGGGATTGAAGCGGCAAAATACTCCATACAGCCAAAAGTTTGTGGACACCTGAGCTATAATCAGCACGCTTCTGGGAAGGCTACATTTATTCTTTCTCTCAGATTTTCATTTAATGTTTGAGGTAAAATTCACACAGGTCTTGGGTTTTATTTTTTTTTATTTTCCCCCCCAAAGGTGTTCATTCGGCAGTGAGGTCAGGACTCGGGTTCTTCCGCGCCATCCTTAGCAACCATTGTCTTCACGTACGGTAGCTTTACACACAGTGTACCGTCATGCTGGACCAGATTTGGTTTGGTTGGAGAATTGCAACTCACAGTAACAGTTAAAGGAAGAAACAGATACAACAGTAGGTTTGAGGAACAGGTGTCCACATACTTTTGGCCACATGGTTTGTTGTTTAATGAAGCTCTTTTGTAAACGGTGAGTTTTAGGAACTTGTAAAGTATTAAAAAAAAATAAAGTGTGTATGAAATCAAACCTGAGTGTTTAAATGTTAAATATACATCAATGAATATGAGAGAATGTTGGAGGAGTGAACTACAGTGTTTTGATAAGTGACTTCATTTTCTATGTGACGCGCACAGAAAAACAGGAATTTTTGCAAATTGGTCCGATTCCTAAGAAAATAAAGAGTGGTTCCTCTTTATCGGGAAGAGGCTGATTAGGATTAGCCTGCTTGCCTCCACGTGCTTATGTTCTACAATAAGTGCCACAGTTTTTGGTGTGTGTGTGTATATATATATATGTGTAGAAGATGAACAGAACAAATTAAGTTGTAATAATGGAAAACAGAAATCCCAGTCAGATTTGATGGACAGACTGATCTCAGGTCTGGTTTAATAGACTTCTAACGCGTCAAGAAACTCCATGTTCAATCAGAATGGCACATGTGGCAAGAAAATAACTCGTATATGGTCAACCGTCGCTATTTATACACACACTGTACTGTATATCTTCCAAATTTTAGAATAATCACAGCTTTGCTTTCGTTTGTTAAGACGCTCAGATTTGAAGAAAAAGCAGCTTTGTAACTCTCTCTCCTTTGATGGAAAAGCCCATTTGACCAGAAATGAGTGCTTCCTCAAATGTAATTACCATTTGAAGTCATTAAACACAGAGGACTGAAACGCTGAAATTAGAGCTGCGTGGTGAAGCCTTGCTGTATCTGAGCACCTGAATTTATTGCCGATGTAAATGATCGCTATTTTAAAAATTAATAAACAAAAAAACATGCTGTTTTGAGATTTATCTATGATTAATTCTTTTTTGGCGAAAAGTCTGAGAATCCAAGGCGGAGTTGTTTTCTTTTTCCAGCACATCTGATTCAGTCCATTATGTAATTTATTTTATTTTATTTTTTTCCACCAAGAATTCAAAAACTGAGTCAGATGCGGCGTGAGTCAACTAACGCCTGATCATAAGCACCCACCATCTTTTATTCCCTGTCGAACTGACACTAGGATCCCACAGTGCACCGCAGTAAACCTGCTACCTGACACGACACTAAAGGGATGAGAGATGGGTAGAATTTCAGCATGAAACGTTGCACCGCTTTAAAGTAAAAAAAAAAAAAATCTTTTTTAAAAAATAATAATAAAATACAAAACACCCCAAAACGACCTTCACAGTGCTCAACCAGACTTCATGTACATTTACTTTAACATGTGGAAACATTTAGTATAAAGACTTTATACTAATAAACAAATGTTGATCAAATTATCATATGGCATGAAACAAAAACCAACAAAAAACAAAAAAAAAGTTCACAGAGTTGTACATTTTCATTGGAATTCTTGCTCGAGTCACTTCTGGGATAACTTCAGATTTTACTGGATTACAGTTACACCGACTGACTTTTCAAAAGAGCCTGTTGTCGTTTATTTATTGATTTATTTATTTTTATTTAAAGCCAGACATCCACTGTGGTTCGACGGACCTGGTCCCAACTGTTTTTTTTTTTTTTGTTGTTTTTTTTTTGTACAGAATTGTGTGTAGTACAGTCCACGCAGGAACGTCAACTACACAACAGCAGACTAATCCCCAGACAGAAGACGGCGATGAAAATTTTCATTTAGCTAATAATTAGCATTGACTACCATCACTTTGTATAATACCACATCTCTTAGAGAAAGTATTTAAAAAAAATAAAAAATGAAAAGGGCCTGTTTAATATACAGCTCATATATATACACAAATCAGCCCCATACGATGTGACGATGATGATGATTGAAGAGAAGTGGTAAACTGAAGCGCTGTAGAGTTCCGTTGTCACACTGTTGATCCTGCGGGTCTAATGGTCATACTGGTGGAAGCGAGTAAGTTTTAAAAAATAAAATAAAAAAAATAAAAATAAAACCCAGCTCTCACTTTTACCCTCACATACTGGTGTGGTTATGCAGTGCAATACTGGTTATCAGATCTGAATATTGCAGGTGGTAAAGAGTCATTCACATTTGGTAATAATCTTCCCTCAAACAAGCCGTCTACACCCTATTGCACAATGCTTTTTAGAGCTGGATACATGTATATCTTGAGTAAATCTTGAGTTTGTTTTTTTTTCTTTTTCTTTAACACATTGCAAGAGAAGTTCTATCTACAACACATCTCACAATTTAAATAAATGTGCATCCCCAAATAAAAAACAAAGACCCACCAGAAACAGCCACAAACAATGACTTAAAAAAAACAAACAAACTTAAGAGCAAAAGAAAACTTTTTTTTTTTTTTTTTGGAAAACTAATAAACAGTATCGATCAGATGCTTTAACTTTGGTAAAAAAAAAAAAAAAAAAAAAAAAAACGCAAGAGAGGGAGGAAAAAAAAACAAAAACTCAATAAAAAAAAAAAAAAAGGAATAGAAAACAACACCATGAAATATTAAATATTTGTATTAAAATCATTTAAAAATCCAAAATGAAAAAAGGAGGGGTAGAGGAGCTATATATATTCTCTATATAACGGTTTGTAAGTAAAAACATTTTTTGTCTTTTTTTCATTTTTTATTATTTAAATAAAAATATAACACCGACGATCTCGATCTGTGTGGTTTTGTCCCCACTGATTTTTTTTTTTTCAGCAATGCCAGGCTTCATTTAGTATTCGTGCTCGTGTCACGAGCGTCCCAGCTTAAACAGCACCTCGCACAGAATGCTCGCCACGCTCGAGTTCAGCACCGACGACAGCGTGATGTCCAGCAGGCGGCTCTCGTACAACACGAACTCGGGCCGGTTCTCCTCAACCTGAGCGATCGCCATTAGGGCTTTGGCGGCCCGGCACATCATGTTGATGCTGGGTGGCTCCGTGTGGGCCGCGTGTCCTGCGTGTAGCAGGCTGTGAGGGCTCTGCTGATACTGTGCCATGGCGAGGCTGTCCTCTAAAAAGCCTATCAGGGTCCCGATGCTGCCCTTCTGAAGTGCGATGACGCGCGCCGCCGTGGGGTCGCCTTGCGCCAGGTTGGCCAGGACGGCCACCGCCATCTCCCGGCACACCTGGCTTTTACGTTCGCCCACGTGGCGCACCAACGTCGCGAAGAGGCGCTCCTGTCGGCTGAACGGCGGTGTTGCTAACAGTAGGTCCACGTTACAGTCCTGGATGCTCAGCTTGCACAAGCACTCCAGCACCAGCCTCTGTGGCGTCAGAGAAGAGAAGCCGCCCGCCGTACAGAAGGGGTCTTGGGCCTCGGCTGACGGGCAAACCATCCAGTGCAAGAGCCCATCCAGGATGGGCAAGCAGATGCTCTCGGGGTAGATTGACAGATCGAGCTGCCCTGAAATGTTGGCCAAGGTCACCAAGGTGTTCTCGTGCAAGGCGCCGAGGCAGTCCCACCACCACTCGTCCTTGCTACAAGCCAGACTTCGCTCCTCTTCGCGCTGGTACGTCGGAGGCGTCCTCTTCCTCTTGGGGTGATTATGGTGCAAGAGGACCAGCTTGCCCAGGATGAGTACCAGACCCGGATGCCGTGCCATGTCGCCATCATTACCTGGCACGAAGGACAGCCCACGGACTATGTTGGAAATGCATATGCAGCGCTTAGCCAGCTCGTCCTGCCAGTCCTCGGCTGTGGAAAGCGGTGCCTCATCCCAGCAACGTGGTTCATCTTCCATCAGGGTGACGTTGCGGCGGTTCCATTTGCTCTCCGGGGTGGAATCTTGGGCTCCGTTCACGGGTGGAGGTCCCGCATCATCTGCAGTGACGGTCAGAAGTTTATGCGCGACATCTTCGTCGTGCTTAGGAGATGATTCCTCTTGACTGGGATCCTCAGTGCTTTGATCTTTAACCTCCTCAAGGTCCAGAGTTACCACTGGTTTAGTGCTCGACCCCTCATACTTTCTATCGAAGTGGGTCTGGATGTGGCTGGTGGAGTCTCCTCCACCAGCCTTCCAGTGCAGCAGGCCGCTGGCGAACTCCCCGGCCAAGCCCAGCTGTTTAGATCGGTCTTCCACCAGGTCTGCGACTGCCTCCCTCTCCTCCACCTTTACTGGCAATCTGTCGTACTTGCTGGCCTGCTTGGGCCGGGGTTCTGTGGAAGGACAATTTTTTTCTTTACCTGCTTCGATTTCTCTCTCCTTCTCCTTTTGCTCAGTTGTCTCTGCTGGCTTCTTCTCCAAGGCGTCCCCGCCAGATGTGCTGCTAAGGACACACTTTTGAGACAGAGACTCTACTTCAGGCCTTTCGTCTACCTGCTCAGGATTTGAAAGACTGTCCTGCTCCTCGGGATCCGATTCCTCTTTTTCTGCTGGCTCTGGGAGGGGGCCAAGAAGTGTCTTCTGCCCCTCAGTACCCACTTCATACTCCTCCAGGATTCCAAAGATCTCAATCAGGCATCTTCTGAAGTATTCCACTACAAGCTCTAGAAAACCTGGCAACTAGAGACACAGGGGACAAACGTGTTACGCAATCAATTACGTTGTGAAGTAAACTATGCAAGCGCGCCAGGCCGTGCTACGTTTCCAAACTTACCTGCGACAAGGTAAAAGAAGACACTGTATTATCATCATATAGTAGAATATTTATTGTGTCCAAAGCACAAGTGCTCTCTGCTAGCAAACCAGACTTCAGAGACATCATCACACGCCAGGCCTCTGGTGTACCTGCAGGGTAAAGGGCAGTTCTGAGCGGACGTCTACACCCAAATGTATTAAACGAGGCATCAGAAATATGAACATAGAATACGTTCGATAGATTCCACGTCTTACTCCTAGTTAATGACTTAAAAAGGAATTTAATCCTTAGTGATAATACTGCCCAAGAAAGAGACAGCGACAGGTAGTCCCCAACCTACGAACAGGTTCTGTTCTGGGGCATGTTCATAAGTCTGATTTGTTCTTAAGTCCGACAAAATGAGTCTTGTATGCCTTTGACACTAACATACAATATAAACTAGGGATGCACCGAAACCACTTTTTTGGAAAACGAGTACTTGTTTTCAGTACTCGCCGATACCGATACCGAGTACTTAATAAAAACGTGATTTAAATTTACAGAAACAGACGCGGAATTGTTTCGCATGTAATATGGCTCGTTGCGGCGTGAAACTCTCGTGCT
>JAQMYG010000020.1:15882445-15897507 GCA_030014215.1 Clariallabes teugelsi
CGCCCCTGATTGGCTGTAGAGCCGTGATTAATGTGGGAGCGCGAAGTACCTCTCATCCCTCCCCTCTGAGAGAGCTCAGCCAATCGGATCTCTCTAGACCTCCGGCTGCGAGAGGTTACAGCATCGCCCGGGAATTCAGTCCCTTTAGGCATTCATGCTTGGTGTTAAAACCACACCCCATCGCTGATCATTTTCCCAGTAATATTTTCCTTAAGCTTTGCACCCGTGACCCGAGACGCCTTACTTTCTCGATTATTTTCTTCGTTATCATTCTAGATTCGTTAAAACTCGAGACCTTTAACTGATGAACGTAATGATTCGCGCTCATTGACCATTAAATCGTGCTCCGTCTCCCCTGATATGACGTAAGCAGACGGAAAAAAAAAAGAAAAAAATCTGCAGGCGGCGTCTTTGTGGGCTGCACGTTTGCTCTGGTAGGGGGATCAAACGTACGGCCTTGTCTTTCATCCTTCGTTCCACAGGGCAGGCGTGTCGGTACGTCTCCTCTGTGGCCAATTAATGCTGGAGAATAATCAGGGCTAAATCAGGAGCGAGAACGTGAACACACTGCTAAAGCGCCGTGGCCTGAATACTGAACACGTATTCACAAAGCCCATGAATAACCATCGCTGAATTTTCCTTTTGTTTCCGTGCCGAGGCAGATCTGGCAATTTGTGTGAAATCTGACAGCGCTGCAATTTGCGCCGTGTCTGGCTAGCATGAGGCAAAAAAAAAAGAAAAAAAAAAAAAAGACATGGGTAACGTGATACGAGCGGGCGAGAGGAACAGGGATCAGACGACCGCTCAGAAGCACGAAGACGGAGACCGGGGGGCTGTGGGCGTGTGGGGGAAAAATAATTCATACATGTATTCGGTATTCAGCCGAGGCTTTACTGCTAAGAAGTCAGTAAGATGAGGATTGAAAGCGAACACGCAGCCGACGTGAGAGAGGCGGACGGAGGAGAAGTTTGGGAGTATTTATTTGGGGAGAGAGTGCGAAGGGATGAGATTTCCCTCTCTCTCTGTCTCTCTCTCTCTCTGTCTCTCCATATGAAATGGAGCTGGGCTTCGAAGACAGGAAAGTATACAAGCAGAACATTTCGTGTTTTATTCAACATAATAATACGAAAGGTCCGAAGATGTGGATGCGTCATGGCGCTGCACCGGACACGTCAAAAAACGTCGCTGAGGAGATTTCACCTCTAAAGATCCGTTGATGTGATTTATTGATATTGATGGTAAGATTTCTTACCCAGACCTGAGGTAAAGTGTGAATCTGTTGGAGTATTAATCTACTAGAGTACACTGTTGTACAGCATAAAGCTTTAATTTAACAGACCTGAGTGCATTTTTAAAGGTCACCTACAATGTCAAATTCACTTTTTGGACATTTTTTTTTTTTTTTGTCTTTCAGATACACACGAACATTCAAATTAAAAATTCCTTGCCGTTTTTATTTCTTTTTTTTTTTTTTTTGTATTTGCCGGGGACTTAAAAGAGCTAATTGGGTTCTCCTCCTTTTGTGACCTCACATAGCAAGACCTCCGCCCCCCACACGCCTGGCTCAAAGCTCACCTCGAGTCCGCCCAACTCTGTCGTTCTCAAGAGTTAAATAAATAAGTAAATAAATGAATAAAGCTATGCTAGAGTGTAGCGGCTAACTGCTAATGGGTAAAATATCCTTCATTTAAAGATTGATTCAGACTACACAATAAATAAGAAGAATATTCATAAGAAAGTATGAGTTATACCGTTATTGTCTTGGCCTTGCGTATCTATCTATAAAAAAAATGTACAGTCTGTATTTTTTGTATGCTAATTAGGCCCAACCTCCCTTTCGAGGCACTGAGATCATGTGACCTGAAACCTCTGCAATAATTTTCCTCAAAACAACCATCACTGCGGACAGAAAAAGGAAAGAAAAAAAAAAAAAGAAGGATTTTATGGAAAAAAAGAAATCTTTACTTGTTTGGGTTGCCAACATCTTGTTTGTTTTTAACACGTTGTCACGTGACTGTTGCATTAGCATCTGCCATAGAAGGACGTGTACACAGGGTCAGCCTCGTCCGTGTTCAATTATTAAAATTTTTATACAACAAATTGTATTATTTGCTATAGTGACGTTATTTTTTTTTTTATTCACATGTGACACATTTTGAGAAGCTTGTATGCTCCGTGTCTTATCTTTGACTCATAATAACGATAAGCTGTTTAAGGCTAGGTTAGCCATTAGCATTTAATTGCTCTTGTCAGAAATGCAGGAACAAAAAGCCTGATTTAAAATAAATAAATAAATACTTGATAAAGTCCAGGACTTGGACGCTTCTGGTCCCTGCGTTCTGATTGGCTAGGAAAATGCAGTTTTGTAAGGAGGAAAAAAACAAAAAAAAGTGTACCATGTATGTATGTACGTATGTATCTTGTTTGACTTTCCATTTTTTCTCCAAGACTTTAATTAAAATAACTCACTGAAATGTCACGTTTAAAAATGAATAAATAAAAAGGAAAAGAGAAAGAAATGCCAGGATGAATAATGAGATGTATTTCAGAATACGTATTCTGTAATTATGTAATTTAAAAAAATAAATAAATAAAAGACGAATTTTGAAGAAGACTTAAGCAAACTTTTTCCTAAAAACAAACTACATAACCAATAAACAAATAAATAAATAAATAAAACAAACTAAAAAAAATTTTTTTTGAAAAAGTGTAATGTGTAACCGTTAAAGCATGTCGATGTTCACGCCTGGTCTGATCACATGACCGTATCGTTACAGTCGTAATATAAATAAGAAAAAGGACGACTTTTACAGTTTGGACGAACATGCTGCGAGATGATCGTCGCCTCAGTGACGTTAGACCCATTGTAATCGCTATAGCCATAACCATCTTTCGGTCACGCCCCCCCCCATGCGCACCAATTCCTGTGTGTGTGTGTGTGTGTGTGTGTGTGTGTATGATGTTAGCATTCGAGCATCAAGCGCAGGATCCTCAGAGCCATCGCACCTCGTCGACATGCACAGACACACACGGCCGAGCGACACAAGTGAGTCATGTTTACGACACACACACACACACACTCAAGAGACTCATCATCCTTCCACTGAATTCCCGGTGCGCACCGCTTCTGTGAATGAATGCCAAAGGGACGGGAATCACTTTCAGGCAACAACAACAACAAAAAAAAGACGTAGAAAATAAATAATGAAGTAAATAAATAAATAAATAAATAAATAGAAACCGGGGATCGGTCCAAGGCTTTTATTATGTCTGACGCTGGACGTGAAAGAGGCATCGTTAAAGCATATTAATTGCTTTGCTTCGTTCTTATCATCAGTGCTAATCAACATGAGCGAGCCAGCCAGCCGGCCCCGCCTCCCCCCACCATGCCCTCCACCGCTGGAGCGGGCGCGGTGCCAGCTGCTGGTGTCTGCTGTCTTGGTAACCGTTGCTGGGAGGCTGCGCTGAATCCTGCACTGGAGCCCTTAAACAATAAATAAATAAATAATAAAAATCAACATGATGGAAAAGTGAAGAGCGGCTTTTCTCTGTCATCTGACCGGTGTGTGAGAAGACACCCCGATGAGACAGGACGGACCTTTCTTTAAAAGGTGCCGGCGTCCTGTGGCGTCTGACAGGGTCCGGGGAAGCTCCGTTACCTTTTCAGGTTTTAGCGAGACGGTCGACACTCGGCCGTAACCGGCTGTGGACGTGCGCGTCTCATCTTCCTGTCAGAGACACCCAGGGTTTAATAATGAACTAAACTATATTTAGCAGAATTCATGATGAGTCAAGGTGTTTGTGTTTGTGTGTGTGTGTGTGTGTGTGTGTGTGTGTGTGTACCAGACTTAAGTAATGACTTATGATGTTTTGTTTTGTTTTTTTAGCTACAAAGATTTTTGATTTTTCAGATTCATAATCTTATATTTAAATGGTTATAAAAGAAAAGGGGTTTATAAAGAAAAAAAAAAAGTATGAGGTAACAAGGACAACAACAACAACAAAAAAAGGCAGTTTCTCTCAGTAGGAAGGGACGCCAATACTTTTTGATATTGACTATAAACTTAGAGATAATGAGTTGTGTCGCTGAAATGAATTGAGAGAAAGGAAGGCGAGATTAAAACATGTGGGTGAAGGTAGAGAGCGGTGCGCTGACTAACACCCTCGTGCTCGCAGTCGGAGCTGCGGCTGATTTGATGAGCTGTTGATGAGAGAAGCTTGGCTCCCTGCAGACAAACACACACACACATGCACGCACGCAGCCTTCATCTATCACTCTGTCCCTCAGGGGCACATCGAGCCAATGGCGTCGCGGCTCCCCATCCCCCCCTTGACGCCCCCCCCCTACCAACGGCTCGGCCAATCGGCTGGCGATGGCGTTTGTCTCATCGGCAGGACTCCGGCTCCTCTCACGCTTTCCTTCTCTCTCTCTCTCTCTCTCTCATTTTCCGTGCTCGTCCTAATTACGGAGGACGAGTTGCAGAGTGCGGAGCGAGAGGAATCAAAGGGGGATGGGGAGAGGAGAAACGAACGATGGATAGATGGAGGAGGGGAAGTGCCGACATGATGGAGCCTTCAGGGCTGAAGGGGCGAAGAAAAGGAAATAAATAAAAATAAAGAAATAAAATAAAGAAAAAATAACAGTGCTCTCACTCTCAGTACATCAGTGTGTTTGAGTGTGTGTGCGCGTGTCAGTACAACAGCTCCTGTGGAGATGAGTTCCCTCCTCAAAGTCACGGCTTATACACCAAGACTGAGAGACAGACAGACAGACAGCAAAGTAAGGACTTGTTTCAGAAGAGAGGATAAGAGGAGTGTGCAGCAAAAGACACACACACACACACACACACACACACCCCTCCATCCAGCCTCTCCTTAATCTTCAACATCCAGCTCTTCTCCTTTATTTGTGCACGCACACACACACACCTACTTCAGCTTCTTCATCTTCCTCTTCCATCTCTTCCATATCCAAACATTAGTCAGAAATATGCTTCGTAATACAAAAATACCTCACACACACTCCAACTGTAGGTGTGTGTGTGTGTGTGTGTAACTCTTAACCTTAAAATGGAGCATCTGCTCGTCTGCTCAGAGGGAATATTCAATCCTCCGACTGGATACATTAGATATACTGGGAAAAAAAATAAAATCTAAAATTTCTGTTCTCTGATCACGATGGTGATCAGTGACTGGGCGTTTAACACACAACAGCTTTTTTATTATTGGTCATAGGGAAGCTATAGCTATAGGGAATGATGGTAATGTGCGGTTTGAACAAGAGTGAGACTGGTCTTAAGAGAACGACGATGAAGCGGGATCGGTTCGAGAGATCTATAGTAATCGGTGATCGGTTATGAAGATTAACGGTGATGACAGTCGTAGTGAATGATGGTGATCGGTTGCGATTAATAATGCTGATCGCCACCAGAGTTGGGTATAACTGTAATCTAATTACTTTCCCTGATAACACAGTAAAGTACAGCGTTACATTTTAAACGCATGTAATTTGATTACAGTTATCAATAATGTTACTAGCGCTAGTGTTTTCTAAATGCATTTTGATTAATTTTTAATCACGGTTTGCGCCGCAGCATCAGTTAACGAGCACGCGCTTTAGTTCTTTTACATCTGATGTCATAACAGGGTCGCTCTTTTTAAATGGGCGGCACCACGGACATGAGACGAGGTCTTACGGGGAAAAAAGTGGTCATTTCATTTAGACAAAACGGGGGGGGGGGGGGAGGTGTTAAAGGAGCGAGGAAGTCCCGAGATCCGTTACCATTAATTATCGCCAGCCGGGAGCCGACGGAGTGAGCGAGAAGCGACAACGGGTTGAAGCGAACCTGGGCGAGAAACCTACCACCGAGCCACTAATATCCTTGAATAATGGTGATCAGTGATTGGCTGTAGAGAACCCCTCTGATCTGTAATTGGTCGCAGGAGAGCAACAGTAATTAAATAATGGACAAACGAACAAACGGTGATCAGTTATCGGTCATTATGAATGACGGTGGTCAGTGATTGGCCGCAGGGACAAAAAAAAAAAAAAAGATTACCACCAGCCCACGCTAGTGTGAGAAGAACCTCAGATCTCTCGGGTGTCTCAGGCAGCTGCATGGCGGTTGGGGTTTTTGAGTGATGTCATCAGATTATCATCCTGCATGTGTCTAATTAAACCTCCTTCGACAGGAACGCTTTGATCAAAGAAATACAAGCCAAGAGCATTTCAAATTCTCTTTAATACAAGATGATGTGAAAGAGAGAGTGAGAGAGAGGATCTATTTCTCTCTCTCTTACACACACACACACACACACGTCTCTCTCCTGCAGAGAAGCTGTAAACGCCAGGTAAAGAGCACAAAACATCAATTCTCCGCGAGCTAAAAATACTCCAGGCAGGAGGACCACCGCCGAACCACGTGTGTGTGTTCAGTGTGAGAGGTGACAGCTGAGAGAGAAATAAATGAAACGTGTGTGTGCGCGTTCGACAGAGAACAAGCTGCCGTGCTGATGCAACACATTTATCCTTGCCTTTAATAAGAGGCGACAGACGCCGATTGTGCACGTTTTTGCATTTTCTTTTCCTGATTCTTGAATAATTAAACGTTAAATTCACCATCAATCAGTCATCGTACAGTTTCTTGTTTCTTTACAACATTCAAATACGATTTCATGAGGTAACTTTTTTTTGCTAGTGTGGAGTTTTTTTTTTATTAGCGCACTAACCCAAAAGAGGCACCGATGGATTTTGAGGGGTTGTAGTTTTGTTTCCCAAAAAAAAAAGATGACGGAAGACATCATGTAGCAAAGTCCAGAGTGGAAGAAACAGCTTGGTTTGACTTGATATGATATAAACTGAGAGGAAATTAGTTCATGCACCTCCATTATTTTTTTCCAGAACTTTCTGAAATAATCTGTGAGAAACGCTTTCACTAAAGAACCGACTGAAAAAAAAAAATCCACTCTTGTTCACACGGGCGTTAAATTTTTGGATAAACGAAGGCGCTCTGAACGCACTAGACGTTTATGTTGTGTTTTTTGTAGTGGCGCTCGATTGACTTCTACACTGGTGTTCGTTTGTCTCTGTCTAACGCCACCCTGCAGCCCAAACTGTAGTTTGTGTGTTAACCTGTGGAGGCAGTGTGTCGGGAACTGGATATGAAAGCCCTTGCCGTTTTATTTGAGGTGCCTCCTTTTAAATATGGACCATTTTGCTATATTAGACATTAATCTTCTTGTTTTAAAAGTTCTCATAATACGGCAACGTAGGGAGAGAAAAAAAGAAAAAAAATCGCCGCCGCTACTGGGTTCACCCTCTGATTGCACAACGTCGGATTAAAGGACGTTTTTTTTTGTGGTTTATGAAGAAATGCAAAAACTTCCGCGCAAGTTTTTCAATTACTGCCGGATGTCAGTTTCCACTTTTGATTGTCTCCTGCAGCTGGTGCATTTTATTTAGCTTTTTTTTCCGCATTTCCCCCTGTATATCATGTAGGATCATGGGATATATCCGGTTCTCCGAAGCGTAAAATGAACGCGAAGAAAACGCACTAGAAGCGTTTACCTTGCGTTCGTTGGGATTTGAACGCCAAGAAAAAGCTGCATGCAACGTTTTTTAACGCCGTATAAATGCGCAGCCGGACAAACGCACGTCACCAAAGCCCATGTGAACACTCTTATTGACTCCTGTGTGTAGAAAACCCTCGCCGCTTGATCCGCGCTCACCGGACGCTACGAACGGCAGGAAAAAACCCTCGATTTTAACGCCCGTGTGAACAAGGCCTTAATCTTTATCCGGACATCGATAACCTGGGACACTTATCCTGTGTCGGGTCGTTGAGGGAGATGGAGGAACCTGAGGCGTAAGGCAGCGTCCCGACTCACTGCACACACCTACACCGCATGTCTCTGGAACGTCGGAAGAAACGCGCTAAATTTGATCCCCCAACCAACCAAGATTTAACGTTTTCAAGATTTTTAGGGATGGAATTCTTGGTCTCTACTCAAGTCTCCAGCTCTTCAGTCTGTTCAGCTCTTTCATCCTTGCGAAGCTAAGACATACAACCGCTACGTCTCACGCTCGTCATAAACGGCTGTCTTTCGTCTTCCATCATCTTCACCATCTCTACTCCGACTTTCTTAATAACATCGGCCATAAAGACGTCCATAATGCCGATACGACTGCAATTGTACTTTTAATGGACGCTTTAATAGCTGTATCGTGAGCTATTCTTCTTCCACCCCGTCAGGCTCTCGTTTCTCAGCCGCGGGCCTAATGACGATCGCGGATGTGATGGATGACCGGCGCTGCGAGTGGAGAGTCACGCTCGGAGTGACGCGCCGAGCGGCCAGGCGCCACCTTCGATAAAAATGCAGTTAGAGCGTGAATCTCGAAAGAGTGACACAGCCTGCAACAACTAGGGGCTCTTACTGGTGTATGTGTGTGTGTGTGCGTGTGTGTGTTGCTCATATGCAGCTGGGATGTCCCTCTGGAATAAAAATGTGTGTGTGTGTGTGTGGGCGGTTTATGGCAAAATACAGCCGAGTACAAATAGTCAAGGTTAAAAAAAAAATAATAAAAAAATAAAAATAATAAATTTTGAAAGATTCTGATCTATGAAAAAGTTAGCAATACGCTAGCACAAGTTAACACAGATTAAGTCTCACATACACACGATTCTGAGCTACATTGGCTTTGAGAACCAGAAGAAAATATACAACCCACAATAAACGGAAATTAATTTTAACCTGAACATTTAAAGGCGGCGAGCCGTCATACACCGACACACTGCAATAACTTTCCGTTAAAACATTTCCATCACTAACTTTTACACCTACGATCCATGTGTTTTATGCACCACAAAAATCAGTTTGTTTGTTTTTTAAAAGCAAAGCCATGCAAGTCTGTACAATAAGGCCACTTTCATTCTTTCTGGAGTCAGATTCTATAAAGTCTTATATAAACTCTGCACAGTAAATCAGAACAAAACCTTACAGGGTAATACTTCACACACACAGAAGCTTGTAAATATTTTATAAGCCGTTAAACTTTTGACACGAGACACATCAGCACAGAGTAAGAGCGCCGCACCGCCGTGCAAAATAAAAATCCGATGTTCATTAATGGAGAAGCGCTGAAGGACAGTGATTTATTTTGATGACGCATTAATGGCAAAAAAAAAAAAAAAAAACACCCAAGGTTGGTGAAAATCTAAACAACACTGTCTGTCTGGCAGATATGTTATCGTATTATGATGTAAATGAAGAATAAACCAATCAGAAACCGTGACTAGACTTTAATCGGATCGAATGTACTCAAACACAAGCTAAGCGCTTTAGTTAATGTTTACCTCAAACAACAAAATGGGAGAGAGAAAAAAAAAGAAGAAAAAAAAGCCATCTCTGTGACTTTGTGACAAGGTGACTGGCGCTGAACGAGCTGATTTCAGTATTTATTTCATACACTGCTGATCTGATCTTCCTCAGAAAACTTGTTGAAGCTGACAGGAAGGCCATCGTCAACCTAAACACAAGAGACGAGGGGGAAAAAATATAAATTAATTAAAAAATCTATTTAGTTATGAATCGCGATTCTTGTGTGTGACGATTCACGAATCTCCACACTGACTCCGAACTATTTTTACATTTATAATAAGAGATGAAGTTGTAATTAGTCGCGTTAATCGTGTGCGCTAGAAGCCGCGCATGTCGGCGTTTGAAGTTGGGTTGTGACTTTAAGAGGTGTTTGACGAGGTAAAACGTCGCCGTTTCTTTATGAACCTACAGGTGGCGCACTCTGAACTATTTACACATTTTCATCCTGTTTGGTAGAAGTGAATTATTTGCTCAGTTTGTTATTAGAAATAATATAATTGCGGCGGAGGACAGAGATACACGCTGCTCAGTAACCATGTAGCTTTTTGTTTCATTTAATTGCAAGTTAAAATGTAAAATTCTTGCATTTGAAGTTGTTTTATATTGTTTAAACGCTTCGCTTGTTTTTTAAATGACAAAGCTAATGTTAGAAGGAACGGGCTACGGTTTTAACGGTGTTCAGGGGGAAAATGTAACATCGAATCGTGATATTCATAAAATCGGGATAACTACAGAATCGCTATTTTAATCGAATCGGCACCGAGGTATCGCGACATCGTATCGGGTTATGACTTCTGTGATTCCTGTCCCTACTAAACACCCACTCTTAACAAAAGTGGTGAGCAGAAAAGCATTTCAACATGAGACAGGAGGGTCTACTAGAGCACTGAGTTATGTAGTCAAAATAATAGATTTATGTTTATATCATCTTGATTACTAAATCTGGTATACATCGTTAAATTTTGGTGCAGAAAAATATTACGACAGACAGGACACACCTCCTCCACCGTGATTGACAAGCAAACACTCAACATGTACTTCACCACTGGGACTGTGTGGAGGGGGGGGCGGAGAAATAAAGAAAGAAAAAGAAAGAAATAAAATGGCTCCCTGATTAAAAATTCCATTAGAGGAATAATTTGATGAGACATCAAGAGGAGCCCCCGTGCTCATCTGTAAGCATCTCCATGGCAACACCACCCGCAGCATCCTGACTTCAAAGCCTCGGCTCGGACTTCAGAGGGGGGAAAAAAAAAACTGCGTTTTGGACGCGCTTAAATAAATGCCACAATAACAACTAGCTTTCTTCTCAGCGTCGGAATAATAAGAGCGGGAGGAGAGACTGTACGGGCTCGGAAGATCACAGCGATGTATTTGATTAATAAATATTCAGCCTGCAGGCGAATCTCTGCTCTAATGAGTGATGAAAGCAGCCGAATGTAAACACGCGCTGTCAGTTAGAGGCTTCAGGTCTGTAGTAACTTTACTGCTGACGTTATGAGTCACAGGATTCTGAACGCTTGCCACACATGCACGCACACACGCACACACACACACACTTTCCATCTCACCCCTCCTCCTTCCTGGCAGGGTTCACTGGGCCAATAGGCCAGAGTGACACATGGAGGTTTAAAAATAGCTCAGCGAGGAGAAGCCGCTGTGTTGCACCCGCACTGCTTCTCTCCTCACCAGGTTTCATAACACCCAGTGCTTACGCGTTTTTTTTTAATTTAATTTTATTTTTATTATGAGTAAATTGCTTCATGTTGGTGTTTTACAAAAAAGTTCCATTAAACAAATAAAAGATACCAAAAAGCAAGCGTGCCCCGCCCCATCGTCCAGACTGGAACCCAACACACTGCAACTTGCACCAGAAAACTCGTTCCTAATCTTAGCGCTTGTTAGATTTCATGATGGACGATCTACATGACCTAAGCCTAATGAATACACAACCGTTCCAACAAAACATAACACCTAAAATGATGAACTTCCTGCAAAATGATGTTTATTTCACATTTATGGAAGGAGTTTTCAGTTTCGGGACAAATGAACAAGAGTTTATAGCAGCTGCAATGCAAAGTGTCAACAGGATCTAATTTGTCTCACAGATTTCAATCTGCGTTAAATCTAACAAACAGTTAAAATTGTTAAAATAAAAGTGTTATTCAATGACCATGAATTATTATAATATGAAATTCATACTTATGATTTTAATTATGATTATAATAACGTAAAAACCTAACCATTGGCAGATTGATGTGGTATAACGGGAATAAAACGTTTTGTGATGTGATGTTACTGGAAACATTGAAGCAGTAATTTAAATTCAGAGACCACGCTTCCTCAAATGAGAATCACAGGGACAAAAAGGCCACGCCTCCTTCACTGAAACTGACAGGAACAGAAGCCACGCCTCCTTCACTGAGAACTGACAGGAACAGAAGCCACGCCTCCTTCACTGAGAACGACAGGAACAGAGGCCACGCCTCATTACCTGAGACTGACATGTACAGAGACCACGCCTTCTTCACTGAGACTGACAGGAACAAAGACCACGCCTCCATTACTGAAACTGCCGGGAACAAAGGACACACCTCCTTCACTAAGACGGACAGGAAAAGAAACCACACCTCCTTCACTGAGGTTGCCATGAATGAAAGCCACGCCTCCCTTACTGAGACTGTCGGGAACGAAGGCCATGCCTCCTTCACTGAGACTGACAGGAACGAATGTCCCCCCCCTCTTTCACTAAGACTGACAGGAACAAAGGCCACACCTTCACAGTGACTGAAGAACAAAGGCCACGCCTCCTTCACTGAGATTGACAGGAACAAAGGCCACGCCTCCTTCAGCGTGACTGAGGTGCAAAGACCATATATAAGCGATGAAACTCTTGAAAACTCTACAAAACAAACGAGACAACGTACTGGATAATGTATTAATACTAACCAGTTAAGGCCTGCTGTCATGAACGTCAGTATTAAACACAAGACTACCGAGACGCAGCCCATTGGCTGAGAGCGCGCGTGTGCCCCCTGAGAGACAGACAGAACGGCCAATAGCGGGCTGCCAGCTCAGCACAGAGTGCGCGCGAGCAGAGAGCCAGCGGAGGAAGTGCTGCAGTCAGAGAGGAATGCATAAACACGCAGCCCCTTCTCTTCTCCTTCACACTGACGCCACACCAAAGTGCACGTCTTCGGCACATTTCTGATCCAAATGAGCCGTGTGTGTCTGAGTTGCAATGCTCCGAATACCTCCCTAAAGCAACTACACTGTGCATGTGTGGGAATGTGTGTGTGTGTGTGCGTCTTTCTCTCTATAACTGCACACTGAATGATGAAATACAGAAAGCCACGATGAGGGAAAAGTGTGTAACGATGAAGCTAAAAAGGAAGAAATGTCATGTGTGGGAGAGGCACTCGGCAGGGGGAGCCCATCCTCTTCTGCCCGGCACTGCGACTCGTGATGCTCACGGTGCCACGTGATCACACGTCTGCAGGCTTTCCACAGTATAGAACGAGATGAACTGTCGGTGCTCGAGATATTAAATGGCGCACTGTTCATTCGCTTCCAGGCAAAGCGAGAAGGTGGAACACAGGGAATAAAAATGGCACACATTTCCTCACTTCTGGTCGTAGTAACACTATGGATACACAACCATTCATAGACTAAAGATCAAACCATAATTATTTATTTATTTCATCTTGATAACCTGCACAATCTTGTTTTTCCATCACCTTCTATTTAAAATTCACACTTTTTCATTCTTTTGCTTTCGTTTTGAAAATGTTAACTAGCTGACCTATTATTATCCCAGCGAATCACGCTCGTGTGTTGAGAAGGTCTGCTACTGTAGAACTTACTGGAAGGCTGGACGGCCGCTCTTGCTGGTTCAGGCCCAGTTCGTCGTGGTTAGGTTTCCCTGGGGTCATCGCAGGCTGAGCTCTACTGCCGTACGCCTCCTGAGGAGCATCCTGTACAAAAACAGGTGGTTTTATTTGTTTATTTATTTTCTTTAAGTATACAGGTAGTCCCCGACTTACGAACGGGTTACGTTCCGGGAGCACGTCCGTAAGTCGGATTTGTTCTTAAGTCCGTCAAAGTGAGTCTTATACGCCTTAGACACGAATATACAATGCAAAGCTTGACTAAAACTCTGTCCCATTTTCCCCACACATTGCCATCATGTGGCCGAAAACCGTAACTGCGCCTAAGGAAATCTCACATGTCGAATGTAACAGTGTCGTCTCTGCGCCTTTAAACCGCGAGGGGAATCCCGCGGTTTAAAATAATTTTGTCTCGGAGCTGTTTTCCACAGTATCGGACTGCGAACTCTGTCTCGTTGAGGATTTTTCCGAAATTAGGATTATTCTCCATCAGGAAGGGTTTACAGAACGCCATTTTCTATCATCGTGCTCCCGGATTGATTCATTGAAACCGGTGAGGCCGACTCATTTCTCATTTCGTACAACATACCGGACTTTAGACATTTTATACACTTCACTTACACACTGAAAATACTGTATATAATTGTAAATATTATCTGGTGCACTGCGGTGTCTATTTTTTGTACAATACACCCAAGTTACACCCAATCTATGAATGTTCGTAAGTCGAGGACTACCAGTATAAACAATCAGTCATCATCATGTGTGAACTTTGACCGTGAAGCAGCAGTGTATACGTAGGCCTTAACCTATCCTAATGTCTCTGCAAAACCAAAGAAAAATCACGGTGGTACAGAAAGATCAACAGTGGAATTATTATCTATAGTCGGATGTGAGGAGACGTGACACTCCAGTTCCTCAGGCAAACACACCACACACACAGGAGCTGGGTAAGACGTACACAAACCCCAGTCTGCCAGAGCCTGACATTTATTTAGAAAGGTATGCACGTGTGTGTGTGCGTTTAGAAGAACACCATGATATCTGGGTCACAGCAAGATCACACCCACAGGCTGGTGTTTACGCTGCGGTCATGACATTACGGCTCAGTGGGAACAACGTCAACATTATTAAAAATACATATTTTCGCTCTTTCTGCATTGATGTCCTCGCAGGCGCCGTGTGGCCGACAGAAAATTTGGGAGAGAGAGAGATACCATTAACCAAGGGTGTACGTTTAATTTTTTCAACCCCTGATCAAACCAGGGGCAGCGGGAGCGTAAAAAAAAAAAAAAAGAAAAATCTGAGGCAAAGTTAATAAAGAGCAAACATTCCTCAGAAAGCGGCTGGAGGTTTTGGAAGTGTGTCCTACTTTCAGTGCTCAGCTGTAATAATACAAGACTGGAACGAAGAAGCTTCCTTTAGTGCACAAGGTAATAAAAGTAAAAATTCAGGACCACACAGGACGCAGATAAAGAAAAAAAAAAAAAAAAACAAGAATAGAATAGAAATCATCAGCAGCTGTTAAACTAAATATAAGGGGTGAAAAAAAAGAAAAAGAAAAAGGACTAAGGCACTTTCTTTAAAGAAATCAAGCGGATTGTTGTATTTTTACACTGTATTTAGCGTTTTATCTTTCCACATTAACATTTTATTTAAGTGTTATTTATTAATATTTGTGAATTCCGCACCGAAGCTGCCGCCTCATTTTATTTGTAGCTAGTAGGGGTGGGCGATATACCGGTATACACGGTTAACCGGTAGAAATTTGTCAACCGATAGAGATTTTGGTCTATC
>JAQMYG010000020.1:15939445-15958677 GCA_030014215.1 Clariallabes teugelsi
CGGTTGGGTTATTTTGTTTTCATTTTGTTATTTAGTTTTTTTTAATTTGTTATTGTTTTCGGTTGGGTTATTTTGTTATGCACTTCTTGGCCACCGAATGAAATAAATAAAATGAACTAAAATTAAGTTAATCACATTGCCATATACAGTACATGTTGTACTGAAAAAAGTCACTCTATAATGCACAATCCTGAGCCTTATATATGTTTATAAAAAAATAATGTCTAAATGTCTAAACAAAAGAAAATATCTAAAATGCTTTGAGCTTTAAGGGCCATCACTGCATCGCTTTTAGTTTTTTAAACTTAAAAAAAATTTTTTTTTAAGATGTCCGCCAGGTGACCTTTCAAAATTCACCCAGACGTTCTCGTATATAAATTATTGTACATTTCACCTTGGAGAAACAATCATCATATAATACGCACATCTTGGCCAATCAGTGGCAAGCAATTATCTCTCTAAAAGTACATTTGTGTAGGTGCGACTTTTCTAGTCCTTACTCTTACTGTACGGTGGTTACGTTCTAAAAATACTGGATTTCTCTTTGTAAACCATGTGACCTGTGGCGGGGAATGTTTTGCCAAACCTATTAAATGGCTCAGATGTGGCCGAAGGCTGTCGTTACTCTACGGTCCACGAGGGAGAGAACACAGCGCAGCAATGTCGGTGCCCCTCAGAACAGCTTCTGCTGCATTTCCTGCACCAATGACAGGCGGTCACACACGCTAAAAATGATTGGGTGCAAGACCCCATTACCCCCGCAGCAAGTGTGTGTGTGTGTGGGTGGGTGTGTGTGGAGGAGGAGGTGAGCTTGATTTTGTGTGTGTGTGTGTGTGTGTGTACACACTCATACACACACATACACACTCGCATCTGTGCTCACGTGCAATAAATGAGCAGTGTGCGCCCATCCGGAGCGAAGCTAATGGGAAAGCAAAAAGCTTCATTACCTCAGATGATGTGCGCTTCAATATGTTTCAGCTCCGCCAGACTCAATGGAAAACACGCACAGGACATTGTGGCGTCTCTACGCTGGTGTTTAGACTTTTGTTCTGCCATACACACATACACACACACCTCGTGTAACATGCTTTGTATTTTCCCCACATTTGCTAAGCGATGATACCAGGCACACAGACAGCACTTGAATTAAAGCTTAATGTCATTTCATGTTTTTTTGAATTTGCTCACATGCAGACTTGAGTTCAAAGCTTTGGCGAGTAGCGGCGTTTATCTCTAGCGACAGCGGCGGCGTGTGTTTCACCTGAGGATGCACAGTTGTTGGTAATGTTCTGAAAGCGCTCCAGGACCAGAGTACACGAAAGAACCCGACGAAAGGGGGGAGAAAATTGCAGGCAGCGTCATCGCTCCTCCCTCCTTCCTTTTTCTCATCGCTTATGACAGCCGAGTGTAAATCCTGAGCTTCGTTCCCTGAGATTCCGCTTCTGGATTTTAGACGTAGTCCTGCAGGCTGTAGAGGGCCTTGGTGTCCTGAGGTCGCTTGCGAGACGGGGAGTGGTACTGCTGCTGATGTTCCAGCTGGAGTTTCTCCTGCGCCGCTTTCTCTTTGTACTCCGGTGGCTCCGGTGGCTCCGTCTGGCTCTGTTGTTCTCTACGCTCCTTTTTCTGCTGCTCCTGGCTTATTAACTTGTCAGGGTTGGATAACCCGCAATTTGTGGCCCCGTCCCTTTTCCTGGGACACGACAGACAAAAAATGACGCCTCCGGCTAAGAGGAAGCCGGCCGATACGAACGCGACGTACACGGCTCCCCCCGGCTCGTACTTTCCACTCTGGGGTACTTTGGAGTCCATGAACGTTGTGATGACCTCATTGGTGAACCAGGACGCGGGCACGATGCACAGGAAACCTGCAAGGACAAAGCACGTTCCCGCAGCAATCGCAGTTTGTACCTTGGAGCTCTGACTGCCCCCCCAGTGAGTGCATTTAAGCCCCAGGGCTGCCAGCCAGAGTCCGAGCGTCGCCAGCAGGCAGGAGAGGACCATGGTGGTGCGGGCAGTCTGGAGGTAAGCAGGCAGCGCCAGTACAGAGTACTTGAGCGTGCAGCTGAAGATGCCCGTGCTGTACCAGGTGCAGTCCATCCAGAGGCCCTGCATCTGCGAGATGGCTGTCATGATGTTGGAGCCCATGCTGACGCTCACCTTCCAGTTGGGTAGCAGCGTGGCCATGGTGGCACCCAGAACCCCAAGCAGTGCCAGAATGAAGGCGAAGATCTGCATAGTGGACGAAGGCATGATGTCACTGGCGTCCTTCCCCTTTTTCTTTCTTTCACCTTGTAGCGACGGCGGCCCCCCGTCTGCGCTCTGCGTCTCCCTATCACCACTGCTCAGGCTAGATAATTTCCTCAGCACGGGCTCCGGCGGGCTGCGATAAAGAGCGAAATGAGAATTGAACTGAGCAAGCAAGCGTGACGTCCTGACAGATGAGGCGCATGGGGCTGGTGCGTGAGATGAGACACTGGACTTTTTTCCTGCTCTCGTTCCCTCCCTCCTTCGCTTTCGCTTTTTAGGACATTAACCGGCTGCGTTTAACTTGCAGCATGGAAGTGACGTTGTGATTTTGGAAAGGCTAATTATTCTTTCTGCTTGTTCAACTGCGGAGTAGCCCCTTTGGCGATGTTCGCTCGACGGGCAACGATAATCTTCAAAAAAACACACATGCACGCACAAAAAAAAAAAAACAGGTGAAATACGTGCATAGAAAAAAAAAGCAAAAGAAAAACGAGTCTACTATTTGGACAAGCATGCCCGTTTTGTGAGAGTTAATTGATTTTGCTCTTATCTCTGCCAGCCAGCATGAGAAAAGCAAAATAGCCTACTGCCTTTGTTCATTTCGCTATTGCGATTGGTGTAATTTATAGATAAGGACGTGCAACGCTGATAAAGCGAACCACGCATCAGTCATGTATGTCAGTTATGCCATATAACCTACAATCCTAATGCTTACCCTCCTGATGGCGTTCGTAATGCAGTGTAGGTGCATCATGGCATCTCAGAAGGATTTAACCTTAAAAGACAGAAAGAAACAAAAACAAAAAACAAAGACAAAATGTCAGGGTAGAACCTTATTTTGTTTTTTTAATGTACAGTAATAAATTGCTCTGTTCATGAATGAATGAATGAATAAATAAATATATAAATCCTCCAGCTTTGTCGAGGTAGATCTCAATGCGGGACTGTCTGCAATCTAATAGTGCTCTCACCATGACCAGTGAACAAACGCTTCCTCAGCTGAAGGTCATTCAGTCGCTCATGCGAAGACAATGTGCCGTATTTATTGTCTCACAACAACGAAAATATTGCCGAATTAACTTGAAATAAAGCAGGACTCTTTTCAACCTTCCTAAAGTTCCTCTTTGTTTCTCAAGATGTGGAAGACATTTTACACAGAGACAAGAACGAAATGCTTTGGTGGGAAAATTGTGATTGTATACACTGCGATTAAAGTAATCCACAGTAAACATCCATATCGCTAATTACTGCAGTCGGCGTAGACCTCCCACATGGCCACCTGCATCGAGACACACGAGCGGAGGACATAAGTGCACAAAATTACTGTCTTTCGGTCACCCCACCTCTTCTCCCCAAAACCTCACGCAGGATAATAACACCATTTAGACCCCCCCTGTCTTCTGTCAAATCTAAAAAAAAAGCTAAGCTTTAACCTTTTGAAGTCCTTAAAATTTTATTTTTGTTGTTTAGCTATTTGTTCTTTTACCCATAAATGTAGCAAATTATATATTTTTCCCATCCATATCCATTTTTGAATCCATTTCCTCTAGTTTTAAATCTGATCCATGACTTTGGCAGATCTTTGAGCTGCGTGGTTCTGTGTGGCTATATTTATTTATTTATATTTATTTATATTTATTTATAATACTCTTAATTAATCAAGCAATGCTTTACTATTTATTTTTTATATTATTTATCATAATTCTTTAATTATCCTTCTGTTACAGAAAGATTTAGAACTTCAGGTTTTTACAAAACCGTGAAGTGATTTAGATATGTAAACACTGAGTGTTCAACAGAACAGCAATTGATTCAGAATAACAAATATTTTAATTTTGGGACTTGGCCCAATCATTATGACATCACCCCATGATGTCATAGTTAAATTTTTTTCCAGAATCCGTGCCTTTACCATGCTCAAAAAGTCATTAAATTAAACACACCGGCTGGAATCTGCTGCTATTAGGACGCCTGAGCAGCTGGGCCTCAGGCATGGTACAGGGCCTTCACACAAGACTTTGTGTGAAGAATACCTTATGTATAAGAATACCTTATACACACTTGCACATATACATGTAAACCCTGTACACATTTAGATCTCATTGAGCCAAGCATCTTGTGTGACATCGAATTAACTAACATCACACTGTGTGACATCATAGGGCCTTTTTAGAGTTCTTAAACATGCTCAAAAACCCAATGGCACAGGCGCTTGGGCCCGATCAACATTACTTTGCAATTATTATTATTATTATTATTATTATTATTGTATCAATTTCTTCTTAAATCAATCTGATTTCATGGACATAGGATCTTTGACCACTTTAAAATCTATTGAAAAGCATATCTAGATATTAAGTTAAAGCATTTCTTTATGTTCTTTTCACTTAAGCTGGTGCTGAAAAAAATAATTTATAATGACAAAAATAATATTAAAGCAGAAACAAGTACAAAATAAAAGTGCTTTTGCTAATCTCTGACATTTGCAGCCATTTCTTTTAGTGCCATTTGGTGGGATTTTAAATAAATCTATGCGCACACACGCGCACAAACACACACACACACACACACACAAGGTTCTGTAGGTTCTCATGTAGCTTTAATATTTTACTGATATTATGTCTATTTTATTCAAATAAATTAAGTTTGTAAAGTGAAGTTTGTAATAAATTAAATGCTGTAAGTTTGTTAAGTTTCTTAGTTCTATTTATTAGTTTAACCTAAATATATCAATTTGTACTATTATTTATCCCTAGCGATCCTGACGCCTGCGTGCTAACATTACCTGCAAATGGAGTGTGCGGTCAACTTGCTGTCAGTCCACAAACTGCTCCAATGTCTCGACAGTCCCTACTTCTGCCTGTCAGTTTGTGCTGCCTCCTATTGTTACTTATGATAAAGAACGTCTGTGACACGCCACAGTATGACATTATAGTTGATGATGACACTGCATATTACTAGAATGGTTTTTGACCGTCTGTGACACGCTTACAGGGTGACATTACAATTAGATGTTACTTGTTAATGGTGGATGGATGATGGACAGCTTTATGTGCTGCCCGGTACATCGGGTAATGGTAATACATCCGCCGTTTCTGTTACAGATCCAAAAATCATCAACCTAGAGCCATAGCTGCCTATTAATGTATTCTTGTGGAAATAGTTCCCCTTGAAGGTCGCTTGAGCACACAACTTTGGTTTTATCTTTGGTTTTATCCAAACTTCCATCTAGAAGCTTTTTATAATGAAACTTGCACATGCATTAATGCATTAATATTGACAGCCCTTAACAGCACATTAACATGTTTGCATGTGATTAATCTAAAAATTTTAATGCATTACTATTTTCTTTACGTAAAAATTAATCACATGACCATAAGTCCATAATTAGAGACTACAGCTTGGTACAGGTTTTACGCCAGATGCCCTTCCTGATGCAACCGTCCCATTTTATCTGAGCTCGGGTCCAGCACAATGTCCAGTGGCTGGGATTTGGGCATCAGGTGGGAATCGATCAAACTGGGGCCGACCGCATGGCAGGCGAGAAACCTACCAATGAGACACCATTTATGAATATACTCAAAAATACGTGAAGCATCATGTGTAGGTTTTAAAGACAGTCTCATCTGTAGCATACCTGAAAAAAAAAATCTGTAAAACCTTGAACTAAGTTTTTACAGGAAACTATGTTCGGCTGTCTTAATGTTATTATTTATTTCTCCTGCTAGACTTTAGCGTCGCACTTACAGCATTCTTTACAAGCCACTCCAGCAAAGGTCATGACAATATTTAATCAGTAAATATTCTGTACAGAAGGAAAAGGAATACCACAAGCTGACCTTGACCTTGCAAAAAATAACACACAGTGGGAACAGAGCTTTAAAACTGTGTTTTTACTGTAGTTAGTTTTTCAGTTTAGTTTTTTTTATCAGTTGTACAAACTGACTTTTGATTGAAAGGTTTTTCATTTCTGCTCAGATATGCCCATCTAAAACCAGTGGCAAAGGTTGGCTGAGGCTTGGGTTGGTGTTGTTTATTCCATGTGAAGCCTTGGCCTGGGTCTGGAGTGTGGGAATGAGAGATGGGAAACTGTGTATTTCTCATGGTGCTCTTTATTCCCCAGCACTGATTCTAGCTTTTGCTTTCCCTTACATACTGTTTCTCTAATCCTGCCTTATTGTTACATAATCTCTACAAAGCCAGAAATTGTGTGCAACGAATCAGACAATTTTTATTATTATTATTTCTCCTGGTTATTCAGGGCAGTATTATTGCATTTTATATGTCTAAAAGTCTATAAGAATTGAAGAACACCCTGAGCGTATGATTATATGTCTCATAATAATGAAAATCAGATCTGATTAATTATGTATTGACTATGGTTTCTTTCTTTATTAAGGCTGCTAAAGCTTAAATAAAATAGTATGACTCTAATTATAGCCTCTTATAGTCCACAGGGTAATAATTACACAATGCTATAAAAAAAAGTTTACTGTTTACTCTTTAGTTCTAAGAGACAGTGCATATTAATTACATTTCTGAAAATATGCCAGAGTTATAATCGCCAATATAATAATTGTCTTATGTAGTCCCAAGAAATGTATATTAAAACAATGATAATGCAAATATACACTACATTATCTCATACAACTAAAGTAATAGAGATAGTACTGATATTTTTTGGTATTTTATTCTGTTCATGTGCCAGCCGGCCCATTGGGCGACTGATAAACGCAGCCCTGGAGATATATTTCTACAGCAGTTACTTAAAGGGTCAGGTTGCCAGCTTGATGCTGATTATCATTCACACACTACATTTGTGAAAGCCAATTAGGAGTACCTGGGGGAGACCCAACAAGCATGTTGGGAACAAGTACACTCCATGCACACAGACCTTTATTAGGTCCTAAGCACTATGACATCAGCCCTATTAGTCCTATTACATCATAGTGTGTGAGGGCCCCCCATGTTCCTCTAAGGATTATGATTTTTTTTTTAAGCGTTTCGGGCTTTTTGGGGGTCACAACATACTCAAAATGTTGTGAAAATCGACAATCCGGTTGAAATCTGCTGCCATTAGGATGCCTGAGAGTCTGGGCCCTGGGCGTGGCACGGGATTTTGCTGCATACTGTAACTCATACACACTTGCACATACTGTGTATGAGCTACGCAAAACCCGGTACACATTTACTGTATATCTCACTGAGATAAACAACTTTTGCTGTGCATATCATAGTCTCTACTCAACAGGAAGTCAGTTATTTTGAAAAACGCACCCAATGGAGTTTTATGTACTCCTCCTAGGGGCTTTATACCATCGCCACCAAAGCAGGTCTATGTGATCTCAAGACACTGATGATGAATTTTGATATCTTAAACTGTTCAGACATGTTGGTGTCCTAAACCTATGCCAAAAAGGGGCTAACAACTTCCTCAGACATCACATTGAGTGACATCACATTGAGTGACATCATATCCTGTTGAAAGGCTTTTTGAACATAAAATATTCTAATATCATGTGATAATGGTATTGGTACGTCCCCTTCAAATGCATGTGCCTTCTGTGCCCACTGTCTTTCTACTGCTCCCAGGTGTCGGATGGCACAGGTGCTTGGGCCCGATCATTGTTGCTTACAGCTATATTTATACTCTAATTACACATCATGGATTACCCAGAGTTAGTATCTACACCAACTCTATTAAGCCAATTAAGCTCTATTAAGATGATAAGTAAAAGACTTAATGCAACAAACATGCATTTATTTAACCGCTACTTAATAATATGTACCAGCTAACTATTAATTAACAATGAATCAATCTACTAATTAGTAATAACTAAGTACTGTAATAATGTAACCGTATCTGTAATTATTCATTCAAGCATAATGCAATACAGCATACAATGAATCAATCTACATACAGCATAATTTATTATTTCTGGTACTTTAGAGTAACATAATGTTATGTCTGTACTACTTTATAGATATTTAGAAATTTAAAAGCATACATGCATGTACTTTTAGGAAGAAAAGACTAAGAACGAGGGGTGTAAGCAGTACACAAAATCACTGTTCTGTATGTGTCTTGAATATTAGCTACTGTAAGTTATTGACCTACTGTAGCTACAGAAAGTTAGCTAGTCATGTTTTCTCCAGAAACATGAGCAAGCTATGTTAGCTTTCTGCATTAGACTACAAGATGTTTAATTCAGGTGAATTCAATAAAGCAAGTAAAATAATTCATTGTTCATTGTTCATTGCTGTATTGAGGCTGAACGCAAGACATTAGCTCCTGCATTTGTTAGCTAATTTAATGAGACAGCTAATTTTCCTAGTCATGTCTCGCTATAAACATTATGCTAGCCTGTTATTCTATTATTTGTGTCCAGTTAAACAGCTTAGTCAACCCTCTTGGAAAAAAGTGTTTTTGTTTTGTTTTGGTCAGAATAAAAGTAACAAAAGTCATAAAGTTTGTACTGTACATGTATTAGCTGAGATAGCAACCTGCTTGATTAGCTAGTCAGTTCTTGTTAAAACCATTAGCTAGCTCCATTAGCCTACTTATTTAGTTTATGTAAGTTCAGTAAATCATACAAGGCAGCTCATATTGAACATTGAAATGACAAAATAGACTAAACTGATATTAGTAAATGATTGTTTGTTTATTAAGATTATGTTGATGCAATGCTAGATAATAATGTTTGTTTTCAAACATATATTAAATAAATGTTTCATGCACTTTTCATATAAACCTAACAGTGTGATATGAAGTGTATAACCTTATATTGGATTTGGACTGCTTTTTGAAGCCAGGAAATGTCCTTTGCTTATTAAATCAAAAAGTGATATTTTAGCAACTGAAAAAATGTATCTGCAATCTGGTCAGATTTATAAACAAAAAATACTTAAGATTAAACAAGCCAAATGTAAGATTATTAAGCATATTTTACAGTCCAAAGTGTTAAAAAAAAAAAAATTCTGTACTGTAAATTTTTTCTTATTCATATTTTATATTCCCTATTTGAATATTTTCTTTTCATGCTCTTTTTTTATTTTTTTAAATTTTTTTTTATCATATTCTTTATTTTAAATACTATACTTTTTCTTGCTTTTTTTTTTGTTAAAACATTTCACTGCATGTCATACTGTGCATGGCTGTGTATGTGACAAATAAAATTTGAATTTATTTCGTGACAATCCCCCCCCCCCCCCCGTCGTGCTCCGTAACAGATAATTTAGCAAGAAACCAATGTTTAAACCTAGCAAACTTATTTTCTAATAGACCAAATGTACATCTAAAAAGTAGCAACGATTGTTTAGAAAAGACTTAATAATCTCCTTTTTGCCTTGTTTGAATCTTATATTACAGAATCTAAGATCAATTTTATTATACAGGTTTTCAAGATATTTTCACTTACTGAGATATCATACTTTGCAATGTTAAATGTGTCCAAAAACGTCGGGGTCAATGGAACAGAAGGGAAATTTCGCCACTGTTTTTAGTGCAGATACAGCTTACAGGTTATGGACAAACAGAAAGATCTTGACATTACAAACAATGATAAATTTGCTTTAAAAAATCAGGTATGAGCGATGGTTTTGGTACTATCTAACTAGACGTCTAATATATAATGTATCTGTCTTTTTTTTTTTGTTTTAGTTATATACAGTAACTCAAAACATGGGTATAGTCCTGAAAACCGATTAGATGTCTGATTTGTACTTAGATTTCCGACACATTGACATTAAGGAAACATGACCACCATGAGAATATGAAACTACTTTATGTTTACTTTGTAACTTTGTAACCTCAACATATTCGTGCATGTTGTGTAAGAAGTCAGTTTAACAAAAGGTGGGAAAAATAATCAGTTTTGTCGAAAACTTTATATGCTAGCTAAGTGTCATTAACTCATGCATTAATGTTAATTTGATTTGTTGACAAACTACACACGCCATAATAAATAAAAATCACATACGTCTATTCAGCTCAGTTTGTATTCGGATTAAGGCCGTTGAATGTCCATGATGCTCACTGGAATGAAATCCTTGTATGCAGTTTTATTTATCTTTTTTCACTTTTGGAGATCAGATCTTTCAAACCAAACAGATCCATATTTCTATTCGAGGATGTCAGCGCTTTTCAGTACCATACATAGTCAAAAAATGTGAAAATTCCACGATGTGAACTGTTTTCCCAGGCTGCCACAAATACTGTAACTCATGTATACTTTTGCACATAATCAGAATTGCACAGATGATAACTATACTAATGAATTACATCAAACACTTTATTAGGCAAAAGAAAGAGTAGCGTAAGTGTACAAACCTGGTTGCAATAGTCCAGTTTCCGGAGGAGGTCTCCTGACAGTGTGTCCATCAGTGAGGTGTGTGAGAAGTCTTACACTTCCATGCACATGTGAAGTCAGAAAGACTGTGTCCAAAGAGTATTAGGAAAGAGAAGAAAAATCAGAAAATCAGTCGCTCTCCAGGCTCCAGCATGCCGAGATGTGTGTGTGTGTGTGTGTGTGTGTCCCAAGGAAGAGACCAGAGTACAGAGTTGATCTTTATTTCTCCCTCTTTCTTACACACTCATTAGTGTTCAGAGCACCTCTTCTCGGGGACAGAAGGGTGTGTGTGTGTGTGTGTGTGTGTGTGTGTGTCAGGGCTGGAGCCTCACGCACTGTTCGCTCGTGAGTGAAATGGGCCGGACTTACACTCCTCCACAAAGGTGTTACTGTGGCAACGCTGGCTTCCCACATCACATTCACACATCACATTCAGTGTTTCGTTCCTTCTTGAATTTCTCCAGTGAAATCTCCATGCTCATGTCCAAATCAGCTTTAAAATAACACATCTGAGTACTTCCCTCAGCAATCCAGAGCAGGAAGGTGAGAGTGGGAGAACGCAAGCGGAGGATTTCGTTAGCTTCCCCGAGAGGTGGATAGTTCCAGCGGATAGCAATCACTCCCTCCCTCCTGCAATTTGAAAAGGTGACCAAGATTATGTGGCATGCAGAGGTGGAACGAACGCTCCTCCTCCTCCCACACACTCATGATTATCATCACCCACTTAAGGCCCGAAACAAAGCGAGCGCCTGAGAAAAGAGCTGTCATTATGACTCATTTGAGTTCTATTCTTTCTCTCTATAAGCTACACAAGCGGCACGAACTAGCGTGCTTCAATCTATTTTCACCACTTTTGTAAAGAATATGCACAACACTGTTCTAGGAAATCATTAACATTGTACACAATGTTTAAAGATTTCCCACTGAATGCATTCTGCATTTATTTAAAATCTGAATCGAAGGTCAGAATCGTAAACAGGAATCATGTCGTGATGAGTCAGGCAGAAATTTTAACAATGCAAAGGTGATGTTGTTGGTCTTTCGGCTGCAAGGGGTCGCCACAGCGGAATATCCAGTCCACACAACAACTTGGCACAGGTTTTACGCCGGATGCCCTTCCAGACGCAACCCTCCCATTTATCCGGGTTTGGGACCGGAACTGCGTCCAGTGGCTGGGGGATTTGGGCACTGGCTGGGAATCGAACCAGTGCCCCGCAAAGTTGATCAAACCCACAAATGAGTTTAGTAATGGTTAGGCTTAGTGGTTAGCACTGTCGCCTTGCACCTCCAGGGTCCAGGTTTGATTCCCCCCTCTGCCTCTGTGTGTACCGTATGGAGTTTGCATGTTCTTCCCATGCTTGGTGGGTTTCCTCTGGGTTCTCTGGTTTCCTCCCACAGTCCAAAGACATGCAGATTAGACTAATTGGTGTTCAGGATAAATGTTTGTAGGTCGGATTTGTTCGTAAGTTCGACAAAGCGAGTCTTATACGCCACGAATATGAAATGTATACAATACCAATCCACTTAATTCCCAATCTGTCCCTTTTCCCCACACTGCCATCATGTGGCCAAAATCAGTAATAGAGCCTACGGAAATTAATCTCACAGTGAAATGTTGTCCCTGTGCATTTAAATCACGAGGGGAATTATTGTGTAAGATGACTTTCGCACACACACACACACACACACACACTCGCACACAGATGCTGACTTTACTTAAACTACAAACACGCACACACATACAATATACCAGACTTTAAACTTTTTATACATTAGCTTACACACTGAAAATATTGTATATGTTTATATAATTATAATTTTTTGTACCTGTATTTACATTTACTTCACTTTTGATTTAAGATGGATTGGTTTAGGACAAATTCAAATAAAAAAAGGGAAGTACAAGAAAACTTTTATTAAATATTACAACATAAGCTTATTATTATCATTATCATTTTTTTTTTTTTTTACAAAAAGAGCTGCTCTGGTATTGAATATATCATAATTTACAAATAAATTACAGACTACAAAAGACATTTCCAGAGGTACATTAAATACAGTAAATTCATATAAAGCACAAACACATTACATAATGCAATCAATTTAACTTAAGAAAATATTTAGTTTAAAAAAACGTTTCTTGTTTAAGTTTGTAAAAAAACAACAACAAAAAAAAACAAAAACAAAATCAAGCTCTTCTTGTACTAAACCGAGAAAAGCTTTTGTCAAAAAGTACAAATATAAAAAACAACAACATCCACAATCAGTGTGGTCCAAGTAACGTGTGGTCCAAGTATCAGAGCGTTAACGAGAGAAGGCCACGTGTGATTGCAGTGTTCAGGACCAAAGGCAGCAAGTTCACACAGAGTCACTCATTCAAGCGTCGTAACAGTCGGCCGAAGGTCAGAGCTAACTACAATGAAGACCCTGTTTTTTTCGTTTCAGCATTCATCAAAAGAATTCCAGATTGGTTAAACTGAACTATATATTACACTTGAATGACATCCAAAGCCACACTCCTGATGTGTTTGCTCTGTACGGTGTTTTAACTTTTAATGGTATTTAAAGAGTGCATACACAAGCAGCGATCTGCAACTAACACAGCACAAGTCGTAGCTGCGAGTCTGCATCACTCACTCACTCACTCACTCACCTTCTATACCGCTTTATCCTGTATTCAGGGTCGCGGGGACCTGGAGCCTATCCCAGGAGGCTTAGGGCACGAGGCAGGGTACACCCTGGACTGGGTGCCAATCCATCGCAGGGCACACACATACACACACTCACACACTCATTCATACACTACGGGCAATTTGGGAACGTCAATTAACCTAACCTACATGTCTTTGGACTGTGGGAGGAAACCGGAGTATCTGGAGGAATACTCCAGATGTTCCCCATGACCCTGTATACAGAATAAAGCCATATAGACAATGAGTGAGTGAGTAATTAATTAGTAGATACTCTTCATTGTCAGCGGTTTGTTTTAGTATAAGTAGAATAAAACACTTTAAGACATGCTGTCGTTGTAAAATAATCAGGATCATGCCACCCTATCACTGACTATTTTCAGGACATCAGATGATGCTTTTGTCTTTGCTATGTGTTACATTTTTTTTAAAGTACATACTGTCTGTTATACTAATGAACAATTGTGCAAATGTTGTTTAAGAGCTCCGTATCTTTCTCATATATCGTCAGACCTTTAAATCAAGCCAAGACACAAACTCGCTCTAAAGTGTTGAAATGGCAGCTTTTTGGACCCCCATGACTGTGTCGTAGAAACCGCCTTCATTAACCGCAGAGTTCAGACTCTGCACGCTGTAGTCCCTAACCAGCAGGGAGCCCACATCCATGTCAGAAGCATTCTCCATCATGGTCATGTGACTGGAGTTTCTGCTCCTGGCTTCCTGTGGCACTTCCTCCATGAAGCTCAGTCTCTGAAGCTGGGCCTCCAGTGAGCTGGTGAGGGAACCCAGCCTGGCGCCCGTGCCCAGAGACGGGCATGGGTTTTTGGGAATGCCAGGCTCTGAATGCGTGTCTCCACCAAGCAGATGTCCTTCATCTGGTTGAAGTATCTTGGTCCAGGATCTGCTCCTCACTGTGGCTTGATGGTTTCTCCTGGGGAAAGTCAGATTGTCTCTGAAACCCCTCTCAGCTGGAGCGCTTCTTTTGGCATTTTCTCTCAGCACACAGCGGATGGCCTTCACCACGTTCAACTTGCTTTCTGGACTACTGCATATAACAGAAAGAAAAGTCAAAATGAGCTTTATCAATGGAATAAGCTATTGTTATCCTTAAGGTGGCTAAACAGATAACTAAGATGCCTTGTCAGCTTCATTCTCCATTTATGTCACTAACTAACAATATTAGATGTTACTGTAGGTTACAGTTCTACTGATGCTTGCCTAATTTGTTTTTGTTGACTTCTGGGAATGTACATGATGTTTTTTTAGATATTTCTACAATGGTTCTGTAACATTTTTTGTTATACAGTATGCATGTTATATATATAGTTATAGGTCAAGTGTTTCCAAAATTTTAGGGTAACTGAATTTTTTTTTTTTAATGTTGTAAATAATTCCTGGTGATGAATTATATAACATACTGTACAGTGCTTATATGGGTTTAATAATTAATTGGACTTAAATGAACTCATTGAAAGTGTAAAATGACTTGGGGGCGTGGCTTGGGCCACTCGTTGCAGCCACGCCTCCCCCTGCACATGAGACTCACAGGTGCAGAGAATATGTCCAGGTTTTTTTTTTTCCAGGGGGTATTTTTGTGCACTCAGGAGACCCAGTTTTAATTTGATTTTAAATTAAGTTTTGTGCAAAATTCAGGGCGATACCGCTGCCTAGTCCTGAATTGGAAAAACAGGAATTTTGGGAACACCGTTGGTTGGATCCCCCCTTTTTTTTCAGACATGGCTGTTTTATGGCTCAATACCTCATTGGGGTTGACGCACATATGACCCACATTAATCCAAAGTTTTTGCGCTCTAAAAATAACAGTAACAATTGCAAGGGTGCCCTGAGTGCCCAGTAATTATCTATTATTTAATTTTTGTAAATTAAAAGTAAATTGTAACAAATTGGAAGCTGAGGCTGAATAAAATATGAACATGCAGTTGCAAGTGCAACTTTGAACCCGTTCATCACTTGCCATGTTCTGTGTGCCATTACTTTTCTGATATACTAGAGGTATGACAGTATTAAATCCTTACATTCACCTAAATAGATCCAGGTTTGGGAAAAAATACTGACTATGGTGAAGGATATAAAATCAGTCCGGGTTACTTTGATGGAAACATAGCTAAATTGCATTGTTCATCTCTGTATCTTTATGAGTTTTGTTCCTAAATCTCGGTCACCGTCCTACCTGCTGCAGAGCTGAAAAACCGTCTCTGGTCTTCCTTCAACCTCAGATTTGGTGTGGACTAATTCCCAAAGGCAGGGATTCTCAGATCCTATTGAACAGAAGGAATGTCTTAAACATGTTCTGCTAATTTTGTAATAATACATATCGTATTATATTGTCACACAACACACCTGCTGAGTTTCCAGGTCGGAGATGTAGCGATGTGGCTGGAATGAGCCAGCGGAATTTGAAGGGGTCCAGATCTCCAGAGCGGGATGCTGTCTATAAAGCATAAGCATTGGATTATAATTTACAAAAGAACTTCTAACATTCAGGCATTGTGCGTAAGACTCGCGCAATCACTCATCTTTAAACGCTCTCATTTCCAAATTCTCATGCTTTCATAGTTAAAACAACTGACCATCCAGGGCCCCAAAGATCACCAGGGTTCTTATAATACGGGAATGAAATATGAGAGATATGGATCAAGTAAGGAAGGGGCCCCAATGAGAGCACTTATGTACAGGGCCCGGAGTTTTGTGCTACGCCCCCTGCTGCCCTACATGGAGGTGATTTGCTTGGTGGGTAAGGTTTAACACAGCGACGATAAAAAAAGCCTAACCTAAGACATGGAGGGTAAGGCGTATGGTTAGTGTTAGACATAATGTGCGATGGAGCATGGTGTGCATGTATTCCCAGAACCAGTGCTTTTATTTTCAAACTCCGACTCCAATCTTTTCTGAAATGTTGACTGTTCTGACTTACTCCATGAATCAATACAATGATGCAACTATTGTTTCTTTTGTCCAAAAAAAGGAATTCTGCATGTAGTGGAGCACATTTTAAGGCAAGTCTTTGAGTATTGAGTTTGTGTCCTTCACACAGTTAGAGCGCAGAATTGGCCAAGATTTGGTACAACTGGTGTTTTGGTCATAAGGGAAATGCAGTCCAATTAGCAGCATAAGGAATAAAACACTTAGGGGCATAAATATGGGACGTAGGGGCTCTGCCAGGGCTGTATCTGGGGACTATTTATATTAATAAGACAAAACAAAATGCAGTGTCTCATGTTACTGAAGATGTGCCAAGCGCTAAGCTCAGTCCTGAAGTCTCTGGGGTGAGGAAATGGAGTCGGATTAGTCATGTTGGTGTTTTGGGCAGAAACTGTCATCTAACCAAAGGGAGTATTTGTAAGAGTGGAACTAGGGGTAGAACATGTGATGTGGTTGGGTGATACAGCAGTGCAGTAATGAGCAGTTTACTTTAATATAAGGGTATTATTAGGCAAATTTCGGATCATTGATTACACCATGAACTGTGGTCTGATTAGTCAGGCAATTAGAATTCATCCAGTACAGAAACAACAACTACATCACAACACACACACTTATCAGATATAACATTATTACCACCCAGATGATATTGAATAGGTTCCCTCCTCCTGCCACCAAAACAGTTTGCATTCTGACACCGTTCCATTCAAACCAGCATTAACCTTTTCCTCAATTTGAGCTACAGTAGATCTTCTGTTGGATCTAGAATAGAACCAATACAATACTACAAGGTCCAGACTTCACTCCCCATGTGCATCAGTGAGCCTTGGCCACCCATGACCCTGTCACCACTTCACCGGTTGTCCTGACCACTGCAGCGTCCCAATCTGACCCAGTTGTCTAGCCATTATAATTTGGCCCTTCTCACAGTGGCTACGTTTCCAATATCTCAGTACAATGTCAGATGGACGTGGGTGGGATATACTGTATTAGGCAGCAAGTGAACCTTGAAAAAGTTGATGTGTTGGAAGGAGAAGCATAAGGCAAGCATAAGGGGTTGAGTGACTTTGACAAGAGCTGGATTGTGATGGCCAGAGGACTGGGTCTTAACAAGTCCAAAACTGCAGGTCTTTTAGGATGCTCCTGGTCTGCAGTGATCAGGACAGACCAATAGTGATCCAAGGAACGAAAACCAGTGAACTAGCGACAGGTCATGGGTTGTCAAGGTTCACTGGGGTGTCTGGCCCGTGCAGTCCAATCCAATAGAAGCGCTAGTGTAGATCAAATTGATGAAAAGGTTAATGTTGGTTCCGTTAAAAAGGTGTCAGAACACACACTGTTATGATGGAAAGCAGGAACCTGGTCAATATTACAATATGGCTGATCTGTGTACTGTATATTCCCAACAGTAAAACCTATTTATACCATAAACAACATTAAGACCTATAGAAACAAGACTCACCATCCTTTTCTTCAGCTTGATGCTCTCTCGATACACCAGAATAACTGCTCTTTTGAAGACTGCGATGAAGAAAAATCGGTCGTGTTATTACTGTAACCGTTTTATGATTTGCAATTATCTACTGCTTTTAAACCACAGGGAACAGTACAGTCGGAACACTACCTGCTCTACATTTTAAGATGATGTAAATGGTATGTGAAGTGGACATCTGAATAACATTACTCACTGAAAATCGTGAGTTCTGGCTCTTTCCTCATGCGGCCCAGTGAGGTCATGGGGTTCAGCCAGAGCGCAGAGCCGTGGATGATGAACTCTCCCATTGAGATCTCTGTCACCTGATGCCACAGAGATGACAGATGTTTTCGCAGCTATACATGTGTCCTAAACATGGTCCAATTGTAGGTGTTTCCTATTCCTAATAGTCATTTCACTTATACTGACCTCCTTCTTGGTGCTGCACTGTTCAGCCACCAGCTGATCAAACACGGTGCCGTAGTCTTCATAGATCTTCTGCATTTCGTTGATGTGGCTGGCCACCTTCTCCATGGCCCTCAAAGCATCTGCAAGGATTAGGAAATATGGGGTTTTCCATCTGTATGGATCAATGAACCGCCATGTACGTCTCTCTCCGTGTGAGAAAGTGGACTCAGTACCTGTGAGATGGGAGTGCTCCTCACTCTCAGGGTCTGTAAGGGACACGAGTTCTCGGAGCAGCAGTGGATATTTGAGGACCCTCTGCACGGGCTTGATGAGGTAGGATTCCAGCGTGGACGAGTGCTGTTTGGTGGGGTTCCTCTCCTCCAGGAACTCTTTAAACGTCCTGTCTGTCTTCGCTGCAGGCAAACAACGAGAAAACCTATTTATGAAGCCTATGGATGGTTTTGTTTTGTCGTGTGGGTGTAACTGAAACACAGTGAAGAGGAGGGTCTGAGGCGACGTTTACCTCGTTCGAGAACTTTCTGGACTTTGATGTGGTTCGCACAGAAGCCACTGTAGAGCTTAAAGTGGTCGGCGTAGTATAGAAAGGATCCTCCCAGTGAGGAAAGCAGTTTCTGTTAGAGGATTAAAAATAGTAGAGGAAGATATTAAGAAAGATAATTACAAAAAAGCCCAACTTAAACAATTATGTTACATAAAAGTAAATTGTAAAACATTTCATATTAAATGTTTGCAACATACTATAATCTTATAAGTGTAAACTTTAAAAGGCATATTTTGCTATTTCTAAGCTCCAAAAATTCTTGTTTTATTGACAGATGATTTAATATTTTTACTTACTAAACGCCTATACTACTTAATCCTGTATACAGGGTCATGGGGGGCCTGGGGCCAATCCCAGGAGACTTAGGGCTCAAGGAGGGGTACACTCTGGATGATGTAGGATTCATCCAATTCATCGCAGGACACACACACACACACACTTATTCACACACTACGGGCAATTTGGGAACACCAATTAGCATAATCTGCATGTCTTTGGACTGTGGGAGGAAACCAGAGAACCCGGAGGAAACCCACCAAGCACGGGGAGAACATGCA